>ALYI01003392.1:0-20501 GCA_001969225.1 Ceriporiopsis andreanae CBS 279.92
TATGCTATGGCGGTTGCTTCCCCAGACCCTCTCACGGTATTCAGTCTCCACAGACCTTCCAGCTCTTTGGCAGCGTCAACCGCATCCTTTCATGGCACGCGTGAAGAGGTTGACAACCTTATAGTAGGTTCTTCCACACGTGAATAAACAGATCGCATGCTTGACTATACCCAGGTAGCTTCCAGAATCCGATGCGAATCTGAATTGAACGACGAAGATCTGCTGGTCCTATACAAATCGATTTACTACTCGCGAAGGCCATATCGTGTATGCCTCGCGGATACACCGGCCGATAGTGCATGGGGCGAAGACCAAGACGTCTCCGACGGATACGATGCCATTATAGACGGCTCTGGTGTAGTGTGCTCTGACAACCATCCAGTCGCATTTTCTATAATGGGAAGCCTTCATCACGCTCACTTCTTCTCTAGTGCCGGCAGATGCGAACGATTCGTGTCAGTAGAATTGCAACCTTTGACCATGCAGTGCCGAACGCTAGTCACCGAGCTATTGGGCGCATTCAGGCACCCTCTTAGCCACCCTGGTATGTAACTACAACACGAGTCTGCACTCAACTGAATCGCAGGCGAACAGCTTGCACTCCCTGTCACTTTGTTTTCCAGAGAGAACAGGCAGCGGTAAACACCAGGGACCCCACAACGGTATTGTTCCTCACCCACTACACGGTGTGGTATCTGACGATACCACTCTACAGGCCTACAAGCCTTTTCAATACGTTTATGAGCAACACCGCGGCTCGCAGTTGTCGAGGTTGGAGCTGTCTTCCTTGAGAGATGACAATCTCGTCCGACTGGAATTCAACATTTGCCGGATGGGTCATTACACGGGACATTGGTCTGTCTACCTCCGGCTGTTGTCTATCACCAGATACTTGCAGAAGTGACGAGTATGTAGAGTAATGCCTAGAGCGCCACTTTCCCTCGTAGTTCTACCATGTCATTAGGAAGAAATTATTACTACTTGAATCATTCCTCATACGTTGCGAGTTGATTGGAAATGACCTATGGTGCTTCACAAACTTGAGAAGTGAGAGAAGTGTGTCTATAACCTCGTGCACAGTTCACCTTCCCTCATGATTCAGGCGCCGCTTTATAGCCACGTGGTATATTTTCGCTAATGCTAAGCGCTGAGAAGGTTTGGCTTGAGCTTTGATGGACCTCCTGCACGCGGAAAGCAGACACAGTCTTGTATAGCCTGGACCCGGTGCAATCGTGAGTACGCGTTCGGTATAGTATGGAAATTTGACTCTCTGTATGGAAATTTGACTCTCTGTAACAACTCAACAGACCAGGGATCATCACCAAGACGTTGTATTGCCATCCGTAGGAGTTGCAAACAAACGACCTTCAAATCCTCGTTGGTCCGTGTCCAGTAGTGACCTGCATCCACTACAAATTGCTATACTATGAGGTAAGACTTCGTGGAAAACCTTGCGATGAATTTGCTCTGATCACGTTAAGTGCGTACAACCTTGCACGCGGACGGACCTGGGAGAATTCCTGAAGGATATCGTGCAAAGCCTCGTTGCTACCGGACCAGCGCGCGTTTGCTGCGGAACAGGGTTTAGTGAAGTATAACTACCTGCGAGGACTCCGCGAATTTGATCTGACCACCTCGAGCTCTCACAGATTTTCACGCGTGACAATAGGTCCCAAGGTTTTACCAATCCTATAATTGCATATCGCTAGGCTTTCGCGCGCGAACATCCACACCTCGATCTGTGGTGTACTAGGTCAGAGGTATATAACAGGCATCGTGCAAACACTTACACAACCACACTCACCAACCGCGCTGCTGTCTGCATTACCCGGAATGGAGAGTCTGCTTGAGACGATCATGGACGACAGGTAAGTTGTACGTGACTACTGTCGAGACCACAACTGATGCCCGCAGCTTCTCCGCTTTCCTCGACGGAAAGGTTTTCAGCCGTGATGCACCCTACGCATCTTCTGGAATCAGGTATGTCACTTCAGACTCTGTATTTCATCTCTAACATCACTCCTATAGTCGCGCGGATCCCCATATTGAAACGCTTGGCGACTTCGTGGACTACAGCCACGGTGACGCATACGACCTTGCAAGTGCGTTCGAAGGGTATAGCTCTGACGACAGCTTGCCTGGACTAGAACCAGCCGTGGAATATAGCGACGACGAAGACGACGACGATATGGAAGACGACGACGATGACGAAGACGATGAGGATGACGAAGACGAGCCCGCCGAGATACCGGTACTCTTCGAACCCGACTTGTCTGATCTTTTGCACGTCGGTCCGATGCAATCTCCTGATCCTCAAATCACAACACTGGGCATTAACGTTGAAGAATTTACCAACGAGTGCATGTAAGTGCGTAGTTACTTGCCAAATAGTCGTCTGACCTTGAACTTAGGGCTGAAGAAGAAGTTCGGTCAATTGTACACAACCACTTGGTAAGCATTACCATGCCAGATAGATGACGCTAATCCTAAGCACAGTACGATATCCGTTACGCGGCTCATTGTCTTCCCGTCCAGCGGTCTTTCGTGCGAGCAACTGCGCTCTCCCCCCCTGTCGGGACAGTCACGATTGATAACGTCCCAAGCGGTCTGTCATGGTCGCCCGAAACCCATGACGGTTGCTATCTCTTGGATCGCGACGGTTCACATCTTAAGGTCTGCCTGGTAGGCGAGATCGGACGCGACTCAGACATCGAAGAACACTTCATCACCTTTAGTCCTCTTCGTGCGGTTGACCTGCGCGGCATGCGGCGGATATTGACCGAACACGCGCATTGTGAAAACGACTTCTGTAAGCTATATCTCTTAATGGTTTCACGCCGTCACTTACCCTCAAGGCCTCCAGCCTGGACGAAAGATGCTCCTCAGGTATTCCTCGACCATACTGCTGCATACGCGCCTTATTTGAACCATATCGAATTTTCTTATCGCATTGAACCGAAGACGCTGCAGCCGGGCGATATTGTACGAGTAATTGCCCGTGTTGTCCGCGAGCCCACCATAGACGGTCACTACGTGGCATTGTTCGCTTGTTACCACCTGGTGCGACTGGTCCACGCTCACTGGATTGAGGAGATAGACTAGCAGTCGTGTGTCCCTATGTACGTTGGAATAAATACCATGCAGTCATTTAAGTTATACTGTTGGTCATCGTTGGACGCAAATGCCATGGACGACGAAAGCGTTGCACCCCGACGACTTCCTTATACGGCTTTGTGATATCAGACACCGACGATTACTTAATAAGGCCTACCGACTCTTTGTCATCATATGATTATGTAACATTGTCGCCTCTGAGTTGCCGCGACACGCAGCTACTACCTTCCATCCTCTTCCACAGCGACCACCCGTCGGGACCGCAACTGCTTGTCACATTCCTTGCGCCCATCTGCCACGCAACACGAGCAAGATGCGAGTATTCCTCTGGATGTGGCATTGTTACCGCCTCGCAGATATCATCCTTCAGATTGCAGTCGTAAACAAGTGGACCACGACTTGCGATTTGCAATACCACTCTATGCATACCCTATACTCTGTGACCAATACCTCTATGCAATAACCAACGCGTGGCACGATTGACCGCGAGTTCAATTATCGGATATATATGGCGCCGAGGAAACGAAGCAATACGTGCACCAACTTTACCGTCCCTGCCGGTGTTCAGGTATCTACAAAGCTTTCACGCGCGTGCTCGGCATTGACGACACCCTTGCTCCTCTACTAGCACCCTGTAAGTCATCGGATCTTCGCATGCCGCACAGCGAGGACGACCTTGTGGATCTTGTGTAGGGTACGCTCACTCGCGACTCCGGAAACTGGCTAACGGGAGCTCAGGTCGTGTGCAGAGGTCCATGATGTACTCAGTGCATTCCTCGTATGTCCTACCGTCTGGTACATGATGAGTACTAATTCCGAGAAGTTCGACATAAAGCATCCCTCCTATTGCAACGGTGACCAAAGACACCGTATCTCACAAGCCTACCACGAAAAACCTCTCGAGGCGCACCACCCATTGGCAGCTCCCCGACACATGCGATGGTCCAGACTTGACTACAATCGACCGTACCTGCGCTGCACAGATAAAACAGTTCTAAAGATCGCTGTCGTCGGAGAACTGACATCAACTTCCCTGCTTCACCTCCAAACTTTACAATTGCGACCTCTGTGTCTCGTCGATCTACGTTCGTTAATGCGGGTACTGGCGCAACAGTCGTTTGTGGATAACACTTCCCTCGATTTCGGTACGAGGCATTCTACTTCTGCCGGCTTCTGCTGACGACTCCTAGAAACCGATACTATTCGCGCGTCTCTAGACGACGTGTTCGTGGAAGATGCCAGTCACGGAAGCCCCGTCGACCAAACACTCTGCCAGTTCCAGCAAGGCGACGTCCTTAGAGTACTACTCCGAGTTGTAAAGCACTTGTCTCCCGACGGTATGCACCGCGTCGCTTTCCAGTGTGACCACATACTGCGCCTCGTTGCCGCACCTGTGGGCGTCGCATCACCGTAGTTTCTAGCGCCGTGTTATTGCAAATATCAAGGCCTGCTCTTTCACTGCTACGGTTGGAAATACAGCGCATTGCAAATGAATAAAGCACTCCTCACCACAGGGCTGGCTACAGTCGTCGTGAAATTGCCCGAAGACTGTCTGCAAAGATTATGAAATTGCCCGAAACCAAATAGCGATTGCAAATCCGACAGTTTCCTTAGAATTGCAGCGCGGTCGGTCAAATCATTGCCGGCGTTCTTACAGGGACCGAGGCCAATTTGTCCTCCTTGTCCACCTTTGCACAACTTCGTTCACGCAACCTGCCCGTTCATCCTCCTCGTCCTCCTTGTACATTCGTCCGCCAAAGAATTGCCACTATATAATGGCACGTAATACATCGTGCGTTTCGCTCAGTCTCGACCGAAGTCATTATGGCTACTATGTCTCCGTCCGACGCAGACTTGGAGCATGAGATTTTTGGGTCAGAATCCGACTTGTCCGACGTGGAAGACCGCAGTACGGGTACGCCATTCTGCTCATAATATGATAGTTACTCACACAGCATACCTTACCAGTGTCGCCGCCTGGGCAAACACGCTTGGCCAGTGACTTACACGACCACGAACGCAACAGGGTAGTGTCACGGACGGGCGATGACAACGTGGAGTCCCCGCGCCTGTCGGACATGCTGGACGGTTATTCTTCTGATCTCATGTCAGTGCGCTGCAGACTTGATGGCCGTTGGCTAACGGTATGCTTGCAGCACATCACAGGAGCTGTCCGGCATCGTCTACCCATTCCTTGTACGTCTTCTTCACGTTCCAAAGCAACCTTCACACTGACGCCTAATAGTACCGGCCATCGATTCCGCTCCAATGCACCGCTTCAGAGCGCAATGTTATACTGAATGCTATCAGTTTCTACCCACTCGATCACTACGCGCCATTGTACGTGCCAAAGCGCGTGCGCTGGTGCACGACAAACTCGAAGACTCCCTACCTGAGAACAATGGGCGGTTCGCTATTGGTCATAAGCGTGGTGGGAGAAGTTGCGAGAGAATCTATATTGGATCTCGACGCATTAGAGCTGCGCCCTCTGCGGAAGGTCGACACTCGTGCGCTTCAACGGGTTCAGAACGATAACGCCCATCCTGATCATTACCGTGACCGCCTTGGTGAGTGTATATTGCCTGTGATGGTCATCGTACTGACCTGATCTAGATGGATTCGACGACTCCGTGACAACCTACATCCAACGCTACACCACCGTGAACACAATCTGCAAGAGCGTCGACAATACGCACAGCAGACTGCAAATTCAAGACATTAGGATTGGGGACATCGTGCGCTTACAACTGAGAGTGGTGAAGCAAGTAGCTTTCAATGCGCCGTATGCAGCAGATTACGCGTGTGATAGCATCCTCGTTCTCCTCCGTCCAGGCAGTCACTGAAATTGGTAATGCGGCAGTTCACATCCATCTCGGTCCTGGTAGACTTTGAATACATGATATTCACCTTCGCGCAGTGCCCGTCCGAATCCGTATTGCAAATAAACCTGGTATGTACGATTGATATAAGACTGGCATTGCACGAGCAATAATTTCCGTACACTATACTCCAGGATGGCGTACCTGACCGACTCTATCCGACGACTTGTGTAAGACTCGTTCGAACCGCTGTACCTGCATACTGACACTAATACAGAACGCCCGGAGAAGTTGACGACTTGCTATACCTGTTCCTTGTACGTAATGTGTTACGTCCCCGAGTACCTTGTCTCATCCGGCTTAGTTTCAACCCAGTTATCCATTGTACTGTAGCGGCGCCGAGCACATCCTGCTGCTGCACGCAATGGAGAACTATCCAAGCCACACGCGAGGGCCTCGATGGATTCCTCCAGATCTGCACTGGGAAGAGCTGGAGTCTGGTGCACCCTGCCTACGCGACGCGGACAACAGCGTGCTACAGATCACGGTGTTGGGCGAAGTGTCGTCTGCGGGCCTGCTGAAGTACGATATGTTGGAGATTCGACCGCTTCGGCATATAGATGCCCGGTGTTTGCAGCGTGTCTTGGACGACTACGCCCACCCAGACGACCAGAAACTCAATACAGGTATCGACATACAGTCATGAATGAGAACTTTTACTGACTTCGCTTAGCCAATTTCAATCCAGTGATATGCAGCACAATGGAGAACACGTCGATCCGAGAAGCTTGGTCTTCTGATCATAGGCCGACATCTGGCGATATTCACGACGGCGACGTACTTCAAGTGGTGCTCCGTGTAGCCCAAACCAACATACATCGCGGCAGGTACCATGCTGAATTTCAGTGCCAGCATGTTGTGCGACTCGTTTCGTCCCCGCGCACGCGGATGTGCACAGAAGCCTCGCGGCCAACGCACACCGCATAAGTATAAAGATCCCACACTCTGTATGTGCTCGAGAACTCACGTAGCCGGGAAATACAGCCAGCCAAGTCACCGTCGCTTCAAGACGGTGTATACAGTGCTGAGGACTCGGCGCGGTCAACACGGCTCGCACTTTGTACCAAATATCAATTGTAAATATTGGCGGCCAATAGAATATATTGTAGGGCTTGTGCTTGAATCATGGGGGGGATCGCCTGAGCGGAGCGAACACAAACAAGTCTGTCACGCTTCCGGACTGCGCGGGTCGGCGTCTATAGAACGCCTCCTTTCTCCTGTCATCTCAACGGACGGCGACATAGGAGCGGATTTCGACACGAGGCTATCTGATAGTCTTAGAATAAGAATTACAGGTGCATTCTGTTTTCTTGAACGCTTAATAACTGCGTTAACCGCGACCTCTATCAGAATCCTGTCGAAATGGCGCCACAGCCGTCGTTCCAAGTCAGGGGTACGAGCGTGGCGGACGCTCTCCCGAACGAACTATTGGACGCTATCATGGCAAATCTTAACGACCGCACTGCAGAGATCTACGACGCAACCAGCGGCTTTCTCGTTGCGAAAGGCGACAAGAGCGATCTGTCCAGCGCATCGCTCGTCTCCCGCCGGTGGCGCGCATGTGCGCTCCCCCATCTCTTCCGCGACATGGACTTCACCCACGCCATCGACCTCGCGGCCCTGCCAACAGCGAAATTGCGGCGCGAGGTGCGGTGGCTCCTCGCGGGCGCGGAGACCAAGGGGAAGCACGTGGGGCAGCTCATCGAGTTCTTGGAGACCCACCGCGCGCTTTGTGCGTACATCAAGGTGCTGTCGCTGCACCTGGACGAGGCGAGCGTGGTGCTGCAGGCGCGGCTCGAGTCGTCCCGCCGGCGCCGCCCCCTCCCCGTCGACGTCGACATCCGCGCCGACCGCCTGGAAACGCTCGTGTCGATGCTCCCGTCTCTTCGCACGCTGGCGATGATAGACGTCGGCGTGAGCGAGCCCGCCGGTACTGGCATCAAAGTCAACGCGCTCTATATCAGCCTCGGCAAGCGATCGAGAGACACGTTGAAGACGCTGTCGGCGTTCTCGGGAGTCCTCGACCTGCATGTCATTACGCCCCGGGCTTCTTCGAGTCTTGGGCCTCCGCCCGACGGTATGGAGGATCTTGTCGTCCGGTCCTTCGCCCTCCACAAGCAATTGTCATCTTTGCCCCAAGACGACCCTCTGCTCGCTGCCCCGCTTGCGATACTGGCGTCAATCTGCGCTTCGACCTCTCCAAAGGAGCTGCGCCATCTCCTTGCCGCATTCGGGACCAAGTTGACTACCATGAGCTGCCAACTGGTGCCTGTCCCAGACGTCGATGCTCCCGCCCCTTGTGCGTACGAGGCTTTCTTTTCACCGTTCTTGTGTCGCTGACTGTGGCGCTCACAGCGGACAAATACGTCGAGCTTTTCCAAGAGCAATCTTTGGACAGCCTGAGCGAGCTCACCTTGGTGCTTGCGCCCTTCCAGAAGCCCGCCGACACGAGTCCGCTCCCGATCCGCGCCACGTGGATGTTCCTAGCGAGACTGCTCGCCGCCCTCCATCCGGTCGACGTCCTGCGGTCCGTCACACTCGTCTTCGACGACACCGCAACATTCGGGGATCTTGGCTCTGCAGATGAGCTCACTGCTGTCGAGCGCGCGCTGCAGCGGTTCTCTGCGCTCCGCGCCGTCACCATACGAGCGCACCGAGGCGGCTTCAGCGCCGAACAGCGCGGGTGCTTCGAAGACCTGCTGCCCACCCTGCATGAGCGGGGCGTCGTCCGCTTCTGATCTGCGAGCAGCCAGCAGTACGCGCACTGTAGTTTTGGTTTTGGTCGTGGACTGTCTTGTGCTTACGACGTCACGCAGTCTCAATAATTGTAAGAATATCTTCGTATCGCGGAATACCTATCCCTGCCACCCGACACACATCGAGCGAGTCGATTCGCTCTCTAGTGTTACCCGGCGGCACTCGTTATCCTCGGTTGTCTTCGCGTGTAGGTGGATATTAGCTCAGATGCAGCTGATGTAAGAACTATACAAAGCCCATCAGATGATGAACTTAACCTTATATCGCACATGCCCACGCACGGCGGACCCTTATCGATCCTCCATCTTCACGCGCTGCTACTATCGGACTCCTGCACTGTAAGTTGCGCCTCAATCTCCTCGTCTCGGCGTCTCACAGGCGCTACAAACACCCAGAAATCAACATCTTTAACGCTGACATTCGCGGTCCGCATTCACCTGTCGTTTCAGGTTAGCACTATTCCGACAGACGTCGCCCCGCCACTCACTTCCCCTTCCGTGCAGGCCCATGCAGACAGCTCAGGACCACCCAGAAGTGGTCAATCCGATTGTTGACGCGCTTCCTTACGAAGTTCTGGAGCACATCCTGAAGTACTTGGCATATCGTCGCCGGACACCCTTTCAGCCCATACACACAAATTTGTGCCGCAGGCTGCCTGTTGGATACGTGGTACCCTGGGTCGACAAGCGGGACCTGTGTTCTGCCTCGACGGTTTCGCGCAGATGGAGAGAAGCCGCGGTCCCGCTGCTGTATCGCGACATCCTGTTCTCCTTCCCCACTCCTACGGCCCGCGTCATACGTGGTCGTTTGGTCCCTGACCCAACGGACTATAACATCCAGCATTTCATTCGCTTCTTGGACGATCGGCCCTGGATATACGATTTTGTGTCGACTTTGTCTCTATCGGCGCAACAGAGGCCATTCAATATCACCCCCAACATCATCGTTTCTGCAACAGTCCTTCCGGCATTGCTCTGTCGCATGAAGAATCTCCGCGAGCTGTCCATAGTGGGTATAATTGTCCGGCCTTCGGTATACACGATACCGCTCCCCATCAACACGCTCTATCTTGCGATGCCACCACAGGCAAACGAGGTGCACACAGTGGAGATACTAGGCTTCTTCTCCACTGTGCAAAATCTCCACCTGACGCTCACGAAGGGCGAGGAGTATACTGTCGACAACCACTACCACGGTTCTCTGCGGGCCTTCGCCCCGCAGTCTATATCAGTTGACGGCGATTTCGACCCCATCATGTCCTCCACGTTTGTGGACAAGTTCCTGTCCCCGCCAGCGCGCAGGTCCCTGGAGGATCTGAGTATCGCGGTAGTCGCAGGAGATGCCCCCGGCGGGCGAGGCTTGCGGTGTCTTTTGGAGAAGGGCGCCTCGCAAGTTCTGCGCAGCCTGAAGTGCGAGCTGCGTTCGGGAGACTCTCAGGGTACGCCCGGTCCAGTCTCGCTGCAGTGCTCATCACGACTCACCGTCCCCCGTCTCCAGGTCAATACGCATCCCTCTTCCGGGGCCTCGCGTGGCCGATGCTGTCCTCCCTGACGTTCGTATTTGCCCTGCCGTCGCGCGGGAGGTTTGCAGCGGCGAAGCGGATGTGGCATACGATGAACGACGCGCTCGCCACGTTCGCGTCGAGCCCGTGCCTGCGCACCATCACCCTTGCCGTCGAGTTCTCTTGGCTGGGTCGGGACATGCACAACTTCAAATTTTACGCCGACGAGATAAAGGCAGTGGAACGCACCTTGCTCATGTTCGGTTGTCTGCAGAGCGTTAGAGTGGTGGACAAGGATTTTAATCCGCTGCCACTTGACGAGCAGGACGCGTTAAAGATCTTTCTACCCCTCCTGCGCCGTGATCATGTGCTGCAAATGAACACATGATAATCTGCTCAATGACGGTCATATTTCAAGCATTTTTCCAGAATGCCCTGCACTTTGTACATAATTGTTTTTTGCGAATATCGCTTTGGCCTTACGGATAGGAACATAATAACGTGTTTGAGGTATTACCCCTCAGCGTACTGAATATTCCGCCGCACACGTTGAAGGAGAATATGAAGGCACAATTGACTGCATTTTGTTGTGCTCGTATGTGCAGATAAATGTGTTACAAATGTTCCGGCCCACTGCGCACTTGACTGCAGCCAGGAGGAAACAAATCGAAAAAGGGAAACATATGAAAAACAGGTCAAAACGTGCTAAGAAGTGTGCGTTGTAATGCAGGTCACATGGGAAAACAAATGTTCGCTGCACAACTAACAGGGCCAATCACGGGCCAATCACCTGTTTGACAAGATTAATTATGCGGCAAAAGCAATTATTGCACCACTTACCATTTAGGGGACGACGGGGGGCGGGACTACGGGTGCGGCGCACCACGCAGGGAACCTGAGGCAAGCCCTAGTAGCAGCGTTGTCTGATAACAAGATAAGTCTCCAAAGTAGTCGACAGCCAAAGAAAAACTTACCCGCGACAACGACGGGCTCAGCGGTTACAGCAGTCACTGCGACGAGCGCGGCGATGGCATAGAAAAAGCGAGTGGAAAACATGATTGCTGGGTAGGTGCGAGAGGAAGTGTCTGTGTTGGAGCGGTCGTTTGAAACTGCTTAGAGTATGTGAAGAAACGCGTGGCTTATATACCTCTCCAACCAGTCCGGTTTGAGCGTTGAAGCATGGTTCGCCTCGCTAGTAAATGGATGCCACGACCGGAAACAACTTCTGGCGGAGGCAAGTTCACATAGCCTCGATCGTTCCTGGGCGGAAACAGCTACTAGCGAGGCTAAATTTCATGCGGTCTGTCCGCCATTGTCCCGCCATGGTCGGAGCCCACTCTCGCGATGGCGGCGTGATTCCGCTGGCTGCATTTGGCCGTCGTCTACAACTTAACCCCGTTTCCGCAAGGTGGGGTTTGCCAAGAGATGAAATATGGTGGAGGAACCAGACGAAAATAAGCAGATGACAACGGATTTCTTTTGCTTCCACGAACGCCGAGGGAGTCTGGAGCCTCCAACGCGCGGGAAGGACGAAGTGAGCGTAGGATGCAAATGAACGTGGGAAATCGTCGGGCGTCAAAGGTGGATCGATACCATAAACAGGTTCGGCACTGCTCGGCAGCCTCCAGTTTTGGTCCGAGGGCGCCAAATCTCGAGCGACAGAGCTTGCACTCAGCCGCATACCGTAGCGGGACCCACCACACAACGCTTCCAAAGAGTATGCTCATTGCGAGACATATGCAACGCTGCGCATATTGGCTGGCCGGAAATCACTCTTCCATTTCTAGTACACCTCGTGCAGATATCTCGACTTCCATCCCTACACCACCGTGTACAATCGCTTGCATATCCTCAGGCGACCCCGCATACCTCTTAGGAGCTCGTGATTAGTGACGCACGCTGTCTACCGGCATGAGACAAACCGTAAACTGATATGCATCCGCGTTTCACGGTTGTAACGCATCTTCAGTTTGCGGCTGGCCTTTTTCTATCTTTCCCCGTCCTACGCTTGTGATTATGTTCCTACTGATCGGATTGTGATCTTCAGGACTCTCTGCAAACGCGTCGAAGACCTGCCCTTTACTGTGGTGCCCCCATCGGGTTGTCAGGTGTGTGTCATGTCGTCTCTGAGCGCTCACGAATCTTCCAGGATCGTGCATGTGAACGCTTCGTCGGCATCCGAAGTGGCTTTCCTTGCAATGCAGACCCTTCCTGACGAATCACGAGCAGATTCTCCGCAAGTTTATTCGTGGGGTCGAAGAAATCCGAACTCATGATTCATGAAGCTATAACGTGCTCGTCGTCTACAACTTGACTGGTGTTCTCATATGCATCACGCCCACTAGAGGCCCCTCGCGCTTTCCGAGCCGTTCTGTCGCATTTTTCTACCCCGTGGGGAGGACAATATGGAAACTCATGGCAGAAGACCTGTATATTTGTCTAGCAGGATTCGCCGATCAGCCAATTATTAGGCTCTCACGCCTGGCCGTCTAAATGGATCGCCTACCGCCACTGACCTAACCATGTCCATTACAATCGTGATGAGGAACTCTCGCTCGATGCCCAAGTGCAGGACTCGCCCGAGTTATGGGCGCGCTAGATCAGATGTATAGTACATGGGATGCCCCTAGTACCCTATTCGATAAATAATTCGTTCGGAATAGCTGGCTACTCTCATAAAACTCCTAGCCTCAGATGTGGCTTGACGTCTCATCTTGGTTGACGTCCATTGAAAACCTCGCGATTTCGCAACGATTTCGCTTCGTATCCAGGCCGTGTCAGCGGAAATGGTCAGCATGGGTCGTCACGAAGATCCTATAGTCACACGGCTCTTCGACAATCCAGTCCACAAGCATTTCATTACCGCACACTAGATTGCGACCAGAACCTGCTGAAGCATTTGAGGCGTTTCTGACTATGACGCCGACGCACGTCGCCGGTGACCGCGCCGGCGTTCGTTTCCACGCCGGCTTCTCCGTTGCCACCATCACAGTCTGCAGACCACCACAGGTTTTCCGAAGATATTGATCACTGCTACGACCTGGAGTCGTTCTCAGCACTGTGTTATTGTCCTCAATGTGCGTTTACCTTACACCTATCTCGTTCCGAGTCGTTCGTATTGCTGATAATTTCACTAGGCGGAAGATTGTTCAAGGAAATACAACCATGAAGCATTCAAGCTCAACGTGCACTGTGGACGACCTTCCAGATGAACTACTCGATGCGATATTAGCAGGTCTCGAGGCGGAACGGGCTATTCTCGACGAGCATACACTAAAGTTCAGAACGTCGTGTAACAAAAGCTCTCTTTCCGCCGCCTCGCGCGTATCTCGCCGATGGCGAGCATGCGCCTTGCCATATCTCTTCCGTGTGGTCCATTTTCGTCACAACATCGATCCGCATTCCCAAGAAATTGCATGTCATCACGAACTAGAGCGCAGGGGGCGCAAAACGGTGCGCCTGCTTCGACACTTCCTTGAGACGCATCCCGCCATCAGCGCCTGCATCCACTCGCTATCAGTTCGCCCGGCCGCATCGAACGATACTATGCGCGTTTTCTACTCGAAGACCCGAGGAGTAACTTTGGTGACCGATATCGACGCGGACCAACTTGCCAATGTCATCGCCGTTCTACCTGCCTTACGCGTGCTCGCACTGCTTGACGTCGGCATTTCCAGCGCAACCGTCACGGTCCGCGCGAGCGTGGCGACGCTGTACCTAGGACACCTACAAGGACGTGCGGCGGACGTGCTGAGCAATCTTTCCCTCTTCTCAGCGGTTCAGGAACTACACATAGTGCTTCCCGCCTATTTCGCGGGAATCTCGACTGTTCCTCTGCGTGCAGCCGTAACAGAGAGCTCTGCGGTCACATCGTTCTTGTTGCACAGAGGGATGTCACTGCAGCCCTTCACGGACGTTTTCAGTCAAACGGCGGCCCTACGATCACTCACGTCGTTCTCGATTGGACGTATTACCTCGCCCAACGCTCTCGGAGAGCTGCGCAATTTCTTGGAATCTTTCTCAGGGAAGCTCATCAATTTCAATTGTCTGTTATCATACGGGTTTCCTGATCTCGGTCACTTTACACCCGCCTCTCATTGTGAGTGCAGCATTTTGTGTGTGGTCGATATGCGGCTGACCTTCAGTCAACACCAGTAGAACGATATGTTCCAATTTTCGAGGAGTTCTCTTGGCTTGCTCTGCAGAACCTCACTTTGGCCTTCGCTTTGACTACTTCTGCCAGTCCGCAACCTAACGAGATCGGCATCATCTGGGAACATCTCGCTCGGATTTGTATGGTCATTCGTCCGCGCTGTGTCCTGCGTTCTATCACGCTGGTTATCAGTGAGCATGCGTGGCACGAACACTTTGATCATAATCCACGGGAACTGACTGCTCTCGAATACGCGCTACTCGACTTCACCGCTATCCGGACCATCAGTATTCGTTCAGACAAAGTCCCATTCACAGACACACAACGTCAGTCAATCAAAGTCGCATTGCCGAGGATACACACGAAAGGCATCCTCCGCTGTTGAGCGATCATCCAATACGCTCGGGCCCTTCGGACTCATAAATACGGTTGCTTTTTCCATAGTTTGTGTTGATTGGGCGTAGTCATTTCTGAGATTGCGGTTACATCCTAACTGCATTCGTTTCCGACTTCGGCCCGCGTGAATCTCAAGATCAACTCCCACTGCTCATCCTGACTCGGCTGAAGCCTCCAGCGCTTATGACATCCATTCTTCGCCTCAACCACCATCTCTGTGCCAAGAGCGGGATACAACACGGCATTCTTGGTCTAGCTTTGTACGTGGGTAACATTTTTATGAAGGGGTGTTTACTGATATCTGATCTTGATGGGCAGCCTTCGTCATGGACAATGTTCCAGACGAAATTCTGGACGCCATACTTGGAGAGTTGGCCGAATGCTTTCCTATCGACTACGACCACGACGGACACTTCTTCCCTATACATCGCAATAACGTGCTATCAGCTTCATCCACAGTCTCTCGTAGGTGGAGAACCTGCACTCTACCCCATCTCTTCCGTTCTATGCAGTTTCTCGCTACCTTGGATCCAGACGAACAACCTGCGGAGGCCCGAGACGGACTACTGCGGTCGCAGCACGGCGGCAAGACTATGCGAATGTTACTGGATTTCTTGCAAGCGCATCCAGACATCAGCTCGTGTGTTCAGGTACTTGCAATACAGCCCGCGAGAGATCCTGGGTCGTGGAAAGATATCTTTCCAGACGCGGATCTGAACACCGACTTCAACGCGGAACACCTCCTCGCGGTCCGCGCACTTTTGCCGTCTCTTCATGTGCTGACTTTGGTCAACGTGAAGATTACCACGCCGCCGACGAATATGCTACGCACGAGCGTTCACACGCTTTATCTGGGAAGAATCCGCACATTCGAGGATCAGGAAATATGTTCTCCCCTGGTGCTATTTTCAGCTGTTCGCCAACTACATGTGGTGATCAGTAACGTAGGTGGTTTTGACAACCGCCCCCTCGTTTACACGATTCCCATCGACGCTATGAGTCACCTCGCTGTAGACTCGCTCATCCTTCCATTCGATGGACGGCTTCAGCCGTTTACCGACGCCATCACTCGCAGCCCCACCCTGCACACGCTGAAATCGCTCACGCTTGGAAACGTCGACCCTTGGTGGCCGGATCCTATCGATACCCTGCAGAGCTTCCTAGAACCACTATCACCAATTCTAGAGTCCCTTACGTTCGGGATCGAGGTGGAGGATGAGTATGCTCTATCTCCCTGTCCCTGTAAGCACCACCCGTACCAAAGGCTGCGTTTGCTGTTTGCTCACGCTCGTGGCGATGTAGGGCCAGAGTATATTCTGCTGTTCAGCCCTCTCGTATGGCCCAAGCTACGAAGTCTCACTTTTGTTATCTCCCTCGGCGAGTATGGTGCCAGTCTTGTGTCGATATGGGGGTTCTTCGTTCAGCTATTTTCGGCCATCCACCCACACGACGGCCTACATTCCATAACCCTGCTGCTCAAGGATCACACCCAGCACGACAGCTTCGTGCCCTACGCCAACAATCTGCAGATGCTCGAGCAGGAACTGCTCAGATTTACAGCAGTGCAGACCGTAACTTTCGCTTCTGAACAATGGTCGCTGTCCGAAACGCAGAGGCAGTCTCTCAGAACGGCCATGCCAACCCTCCACCATAAAGGCATTCTCTATTGCTATCCTGACCGATAGAGACGACGAGACGACCAAGACTGTTGATTTATGTAGTACGAGCTTCGTAGATCTAAGATCATATTGGTATCAACGCGTGGGATCCACTCAAGCGCGCTTGCAAATTATCTTTCATCTCGACCGCCATTTCGCCTTCAACCGAATTGTCGTGCACAGCGATCTTTCTACATTTACTCCTCAGAGGTCCTCCGACGTATCTGTGTTTGCCTCAGAGGTATTATCAAGACGTGAGGTCCCGATCATAGCCGTACGTCCCGATCTATGTCCTGATCAGCGAACAGCGCTGAGCACAATTCCTTACAGCTGGAAGATGGCCGATGAAACCGTATTGACGTCGTCTGAAGCTGAACGTCTGGAGGGCGGAATTGATGCCATCCCAAACGACCTTCTCGATATCGTACTTCGCAACCTCGTCCGATCTCGAAGGGACGTCCTCGAGGTCGACCTCCGTGAAGACAGCTGGACCGTGCTGCCCCTCGATAAACGCGATATCTCGGCAGCGTCTGCGGTTTCGAGGCGGTGGAGGGCGTGGGCGCTGCCTCATCTATTCCGCGACGTAGTCTTCCATCACGGACCTGATCCGGAGAAGAACGCGTCATTTGCAGAGTTCCTCGCCTCGCACACAGACATATCCTCGTGGATAATCAACTTGTCGATTGTGCCAAAGCAGTCCAAAAAAACCATGTCCACCACTTACACGATCAATTTCGACCTACTTTGCACTCTATCTCATCTACGCGTCTTAGCTATCCACGATGCTTTCATCGCGCCTTCCAAGACGATAACGCCACTCAGCGTAGACGTTCTTCACGTTGTGGTGTCATCATACACCGAATCGGTCATACGGGACACTTTCCGGTGCTTTGCCGCCGTTCGCGAACTCTACCTTGAGCTGCTGTCTGAGCGGCCATCGACGAGCGCAGCTGCGCCTGCCGAGCGCGCTGGTCCCATACCACCAAATACGTTTGCAGGGGTGTCCGTAGAGTCACTCTCTTTGGGACATGTTGACGACTTCGCGGCTGTCGTGGACGCGCTGCATTCCATGCCAACAACCCAAGGTATCAAAGCATTCACCATTCGAAACCTGTGGGCCAGCCCCATCGATGGCACCGCAACATCTAGAAAATTGGTACAATGCATCTTACGAACACTCGTGTCATTGGATATCGGGCTGTCTCCCATGTCCTTGTTCACAGGTACGTGGCGCTCAACAATCTTCAAGTTGCAAGTACTGAAACATTCCCTCAGACGCCGTCCCAACTTCATTTCAGGACATTCCTTGGCCAGCTCTGCGCAATTTGAAGTTCCGTTTCCTGGTACCGCCTGTCAGTCATGCTCCCGCCTACATGCCTGTCTGGAGGCATATGGCGCTTCTGCTTCAGACGTTCTCCACGTGTCACTCTCTGCGACATGTTGCGCTGTCCATCGAGCACCCATCTGGATTTGGCACGCGGGCTGGCAGAGCTGTCTACTCAGGCGAACTCGTCGCTGTAGAGCAAGCGCTGCTTCAGATCGAGCATCTGGAGACCGTGATTATACTCAAAGGAGACCGCGTTCCGTCCCTGGAGCATCAGGCTGCCTTGTCTAAAGGCATGCCCACTCTTCATAGTAGGGGTATCCTCAAGTTTGAGGTTGATCGCGCTGCTGTATAGTGACGTCCCTCCACGTCTATCACGTTACGTCTCTCGCCAGTATGTCCACTGCATCCACTGCCGTGACGAAAATTCCGATAGATTCCGAACATGTATCCGATAAAGAGCAAGGTTCTATATAACACTCCCTCCATATTTCATGGGTATGTGCGTGGTCGTCCGTCTCAGATGGCGCCCACTGTGAGTTCCCGATGAGTATCGCGAGCATTGTAAGGAGCCACCTTCTTACCGTAGTCCACGACGAAACGACCACGAATTTCCTCGCCTTGAGGGCCGCGGAAAATGAAGCGCCTGACTTGTCTAGCCTCTCCGCTGAGTTCCTCGATGCCCCATGCCTGACGCAAAAACCATCAGCGCCGCTTGCAAACCTACGCCCCGCAAACACATACCATCTCAGTGGACCACCCCTTCTCAACACTCTTACCGACAACGTATATAACGCCGTGCTTCTGGGTGCTCTCGGACCATCCACCCGTCAGGTACGTGTGGGTGAGCTCGCTCACGGGGATGCGCCGTGCCTTGACCAGGACGGGTCCCATGAGCTTGCTCGCGACCTCCTTCTCCTTCCAGTCGAGCGCGTACGCCTCTTGGGTCGAGCCGATGCCCTCGAGGCCCTGTTCTGCGTCCAGGCGCTCCGCGTTGGGATCTCCGCCGCCGCCGGTGTGCTTGAGGACGAGAGTGGCGGTGGCACTCGCAATCAGCTTCCGCGTCGCTTCATCAATACCCTGCAGACGAAGGATAGCCTCGTTGTCGTCGCTGAGCTGCTTATTCTACGGCACGCGTCAGCATCCTCCCATACTGAACTACGAGAAGTGCGTACCACAGTGTATCTCCCACTAAGGTCAAGGGTGGTCATGTTAGATGGGACGGCCATGGCTTCAAGTTGTGCTGGCAGGTGGCAAGCAGTATAGGATCTGAGGACGCTGATGTTCAGAGCGATGCTGTTCTAAATGAACCTCCACATATTTATACCCTCGCCCCCGTGGCAGGCCTACACGCGGGCCGTCTGTTAGTAAAGCGTGTTGAACGACCCAAAATCTACGTTGCCGTGTACCCGTGTCATCGCTAGCGTCGACAACGGTGGCGGGCCGAGTCAGAAAGTAGGCATGTACGTCCACGGGGGCTCCCAACGCCGACCTTCGCGCCGACGATGGCGAGAGCGTGTACTTCATGAATGATGCGCGTACATAGATCGCCCCAACAGCTGCAGATATGTGCAGCCGGCACGTTGCAGCCTTTTGGCGACTTCGAAGCTTGCTCTTTGGCGACATGGTCATCTTGCAAGCTCGGTCCGTCACCAACGTTGACTCTAGGCTTACTCTGGCCCAGTAATCCCTACACTCTCGGTCGTATGTGTCCCTGCACGCTTCGAGGTCGGGTATTGCTGGCCGCCCGAAAACGGATACATTGCCTTATGGACATCATGCGATCAGTGTGCGACCGTTCAGTAAGAAGGACGGTGCAGCTTACCACGCAGCCCGGTAGCTGATCTGAAGTTCTCAGCTCGCCGTAAGTGAGAGTCAAAGATGATGTCGGTGCGGCGCCACCGAGCGTGAAGCATTGTACTGCTGTGATGTGTCCATGCTGGTGACCAATACAAGTTCATTCGAGCATTGACATGTAAAGAAACGTAGAGCATACTATGGGTGATCACCACTTTATAAAATGAACAGTGTTTATAATCACCGATTTCGGTTCTACCCTGATGCTCTTTGGCCTCGCATTCATTTTTCATTGAGTATATACATCGATACCGTGACGTCTATGCTTTTTTCACGAATTAAGAGGTAGGACGGCTGATACAGGAGGAGAAATTGTCGTCCTGGAGGGCAGAATTCCGGCGCGAACCAACTTGATGCGCAGATCGCCAGAGATCTTGGACTCCTACCGAAGCCGGACTTTTTTGTCGTCAAGAAGATGGTGTGAAGTGACATCTCCATGCATATTTGAGGTTGTACGGGGCTGGCATTGCTCGAGACACGGAGAGAAGTGGTGAAGGAGCGAAAAGGCGTGACAACGCTCTCTCTCCGCTCTCGGCACTGGACGGCAGAGCGCGCTAGGTCGCGCTTCTCGTGCCTGCTTTGAGCGTCGGAGCGCCAAATTTGGTTCGGCATGGCACGGCTTCCCATCTGCGGTGTGTGACCCGCTGTGACCGCGTTTATAAACACTCGTCGAACTCGAGTCGTCTCACCGGAACGTTCCCGACACTCTTTCCACTGCGCATAGAAATCCGCGAAAAATGAGAGGTGAGAGAACAGACTTTGCGCCATGTATCCCGGACATTACTGATCTATATTTGTTTCGTGTTGTTGAGCGGCAGGACGAGAACCTCAAAGTGTTATAAAGTGACCATCAACCATAGTA
>ALYI01003393.1:0-52569 GCA_001969225.1 Ceriporiopsis andreanae CBS 279.92
AAAAATCGGACGAACATGGGGCGAAAAATGGCAAATCCGTCGGACGAAAAACCCAGGATCCGGGGGCCAAATGGAACTGCATCTAAGCGTGATATTCGGGGGTCCTATCGGTGCGCGGCCATCTGCAGATCCCGCAGAGATCCTGCGCATCATCTCACGACCAATTTGTTACGTGGGTGGCGCTGTGCGCGGTCTGCCCTCGGGCGAGCGCATGCTCGCGCATGCAACAGGGGCACCCGCCTGCGCATCCGTGGCGCATGCTCCGGCGGCGCGCACTGTTAATTAGTTGTCTCATTACCATGGCGCTATGTCCGTGGCTCGTGAATCATGCAGCACGCTGGCCTGCAGGCTGAACCATACACAGCGACCGGTCACTCAGCACCACACCACCTAGACAGACGGCGGGAGCAGAGACAGCCCCTGGGCGCGTTTCTACCCGCTAGTCTGCGAGAGATCCCTTTTACGCTTTTTAGCATCAACGACGCCGCCTCCTCTCAGGGATGTGGCGCCTTCCGGATCCCACTCCCACAGAAGCATTTTTTTTCTTTCTCAAATTCCTTTAGACGCAATTAACTATTCGTATACGTGAAACAGATTATTCCACGGTCTGAGAGCCTGGTTCTTTCCGCACAGAAAATAGAGGCAATTCATCAGTACTATCTGGACCCACAACGCTTCGAAGCGCAGGGGATGACAATACCGGTGATGGGATGCACCTGGACTCGCGGCTCGGTTGCGAGGGACAATTGGCGGGGTGTTGCTGTCGTGTCGATTGACCCAGTAGCAAGCGCACCCGTATGCGCGGTGTCCGAAGGCCTGTGAACCGATTCCCGACTCGACTGCGCCGCTCGCGACGCTCCCACCGGTGTGGCACCCGAAGGCGAAGCACCGCGAAGTGCTGTCCTTCGCCCGCGAATTCGGACGTTCGATCAAGAGCTCGATGACGAGAATGAATATACCACAGCGCGCACCGTGGTCTTCTACAGAAGCTTCGACCGCAAGAATTGCATGATGGGAGATCGAGGAGGCCAAGAGTCGGTCTTCTTGTCGCGTCTATCAGTCACGCGCGCAGCATCTGGCGCACAGCGAGCTTCCAAAAGACCCAGACGGCCGTGAACGGTGCTGAGAAGCTCTGCCTCGTGCACTATACTCTATGTTGGCCCTGGACGAGGCGGGCAAAATCGACGTCAGCCAGAATATTCTGCGGGCCCACTGTTGCGCACCTCGATGGGCCGTGGGGACGGTTCGGAAGCTCTGACTTAGGCTTCGCGTTGCGCCTTGCTCGAGACGGTGCATGCCAGTGATAAACGATAATCAAACCTTGGTAAATGAGATATGAGATATGCAAGGTGCTCTACCCGCGAGGAGTATTCAGCGAAGAGCACGACATCGATCTCAGCCGCTTTAATGCAGCGGCGATGGCGCCGCAGCTGTCAGCTGCCAGAAATTCAGGGCAACGTACTGATAGGCAGGATAGGCAGTCGCTGTCCCCCGCTGTTGTGGTAGCGCACTACTTTCTGGGCACCTTGATGTCGAATGCTATTGCCGCTATGACGCCGCTCAAAGCAGAAGGGACGATGAGGGGCGTGCAACGTGGCCGAAAGATAGAGAGCACTTTTGAACGGCGGGGAGAGCGTGTGGTGCTTACCAGCCCAATCTGCGCATGGTTCGCCGCTGTCGTAGCTGGCATCTGTACATGCGACCGGGAGACGAGCACGGTGCGATCAAGTGGGGTGACACGACGGTAGAAGATAGAAGACCAACGACGACCATGCATCCATCGCCGCACCGTTTGTTGGGGTGGCGTGCAGACCGGCATTCACTGTGTTTCCCGACGCCAAAGCTGCACGGGCGGGAAGGACCGTAGCGGTGCACAGATTCCTGGTTCTGCTGACAGGGCTGACTACCTGGGCCTATGGCAGCTCCTGCCCCGCCGGTCGGGAAAGGTCTTCAATCGAGTACGTTGGCCGCCGCGGTGCCAAGGTCCCTCTGCCCAAAGCGGACACGACGAGCAGCTCAAAATCCGCGGGAGACTGACACGATCCGCGTCGGTGTCTCTATTTTTCTGACCAGCCGAGGACTTGAGTAACGGCCGACAGATAGATTTAGTACGCGGGTCCCTGGTGGGGCGGGCATCCGCGTCCCCCCTAGACAACGTTGATCAGTCTTTACGAGCCAAAAATTGTGCGTACCTGATGTCTGAGCGGGTGACAAACAAACATAAAAAATCTGGTGAGACAAATAATTCAGATCTGCATTCGCTTGTCGTGAATTTTCGAGGAGAGTTCAGTAGGGAGAGCCGTCGAGCCACGGGGAGGATGCCTGGCCCAACGACGGCTGCCTTTTCGAGCGTCGCTGCCCTTGAACTTCTTTGAGAATTTGAAATGCGATGTTAGCCCCATGTGGGGGTTGCGGGGCGCCTGGGGACGAGCGGGGCTTCCTCTTCTGGAAGCCGCGCCTCCACATTTGCCGTCGCGCCCGAAATAGGCAACGGTCTGGGCCGCGTCCTCCGCGGGCACCTGCCCGCAGGTCCAACGCGACAAGAACAGAACCAAGGAGACGCACCAGGACACACCTGGAGGACTCTCGCAGCCCCCCAGTACTCTCATTAATGCCAGAAGTAAAGAAGCGGGCGCGGCGCGGGGCACGCCCTATCGCGAACATCTCATACGAAATGTCTGATATGAGATATCTGCGAAATTCGGAATGGCTGCGGGACATGACGAGAAGGACGATGACTCGGGCACCCCGTGGGGAACGTTGATTTGAGAAGGGCCTGGAGATGTGGCCGTGATGGCTTCGCGTAGCCGTGTTGCTGGCCACCCCATACTGCACCCGCTGGGCGCAACCTCAACCAGGTCTCAGGTGGGTGCGAGAACGCAGAAGTAGCCGACATCACGACATATTGATATCGAGACTTGTCCAATCTTGGATGACATCGGGGAGACGCATGGTGTTAGGCGGGGACCATACTAGCCGATGATAAGCTTTGCGTTGCGGACATGTTCAGAGTCTGGGGTAGCGATGACGCATCCGGGGAAGGACGTGATGGATCGCATACAATGTTCTCTGTGGCGAGTAGCGATACACGGTACGTTGCCGCGTTCCACAGCGTCGAAGCCGCCGAGCAATATGGGAAATGCCGAGAGTGACGCAATTGCGGGTGTTTGTGGCGGTGGCGGCGAATGGTGAATTTCGCGTTCTTGTGACTTGTCTGCTCGGTGGGTTCGCTACGACGCCAGATGGGTTCTGCACAATTCAGATACATTGTTTGGACGCGTAACAATGTTGGAGGAACCGCGTTCTGGTGTATGCAAGCCAGGGCCTGCTCGGAATAATCGTCACAATTTCGCCGAGGTAGAGCTGCGACATACATACTCAGGAACCAATCAGGCCACTTGAAGAGCGGGGCCATTGAACACGACTGTTGCATCTCCTCCGACAGGATACCTGTCAATCACGCAGGTGAGTGTTGTTGAGTTGACATAGTGTTGGACAAATGGGGACGGTCATTATCCCCGACCAGCGTATCCCAGAATTGATGGGAAGTAGCCCTTCATTAAGGGCGTGGGATCGTCAGCGCCACCAGAGGGCCTGGACGGCGAGCGAAACTGTGTCTCGGAACACAGGGACACAGTTGTCCACAGCTTTCAACCCCCCATCACTGTCAATCGATCTCTAGGTCTTGCCGCTTGCCAGCGCAGATCCGGAGCTAACAACTTAATCTGCTCCAGGGCTTAATAACCGGTAGGGTCGATGGACGAGAGGCGGGACGTACCGTTCCTGAGGTGCTGAATATTCAGCCCCGGCCCCACCGTTTCACGATAGTGTCGACCCGGTGATCATAGCGATTCAACAAGCGTGATGCCAGCAAGTCCCACCATCCTAGAAGAGCTCCAGGTCGGCAGAAGGCCCGCACGCTGCACGGCACCGAGCACGCATGCGGAGTCACGGCGCTACGGAACTTGCCTACGTTGCGATATCTCGCACCCGCATCGCCTGAGATCGGCTAGCGACTGTTTGCGAATTCCAACGGTGATCTGCCTAGAGGTCAGTGCTCCGGCATACAAACGGGAATTCGACCATCAACAAGGCTGATCAGCTGAGTGTTTGCCACGGTCCGGCGAGCACGAACGGGAATGCGCATAGTGAACGCGCGAGCCTAGCTACACGCGAACTGGAATTCGGTGGGCGTCTGGCTCACACGAACGGGAATTCGCAAATTCACGCGCTCGACACTGAGACCGCGGTGACTCTCAGCTAATGCCTGCCCGCAGACGTGTACCAGCAGATAGTCCGCGCGATATGCTTCCGCCAGAGGTTTAATGCCCAGGTACCAGGGGTCGCTGTACCAGATCCTGGCTGCAATCAGGTCGACAGCCCTCCCGATCGCGCCACCGGGGAAACCTCGGACTTTCATGCTGCTCGACGGTGAGGCGTGTGCAGGTATATAAGTAGTCAGGCATGCAACACACCGCGCGTGTCTGCTCGCCTTTGGTCTTTTCGTTTTCATTTCGTGCGCCTTGACCCAGGTGCTGGCCCACTCTGGGGGCGCGTCGAGTTGCCGGCGGTGTTTGCCATTTTGCAGCCAGCGCTGTACGCAGAGACCGCGACTACCATTGTTCTTCGTCGTGATATGCCAAGGCCAAGAGAATCCATTTCGACCGCCTACCTCTTGAAAGGGCGCGCCCCATGGTGTTCAAGTGCCTAAATGGGCAACGATCAGTCGGTCTCCGGTTCTTTGCAGATGTCCGGAGGTACCGACCTTATCTCCCCAAAGGTAAATGGCTAACGCGTAATTGACTATATAGCGATCTAGAGACAACATTGAGTCCGGTGAGCTCCTAGCGTCTCGATGCGCATCGGCAGGATCGTCGACTAGGCGATCGAGGCGACCCGACAGGCATACCGCCGGCAACGCGACTCTGGAACCCTGCGGCCTACCTCCGGAAGGAAGACAGCACAGCACGGTCAACTACGCCAACGGAGTTAGCCAACACTGTGGTATCCAGATCACCTGAATCTAGCTGGCAATGCACGAACGGGAATTCAGGTCATGGTTCGAGGACGAGCGCTGATTCGGCTAACACGAACGGGAATTCGACAGGCGTCTGGGTAGCGCGAACGGGAATCGCGAACGGGAATTCAAGTTCTGGCTGGCGTTGTGGACCGGGAAACGGGAATTCACGAATTCACGGGACTGCTGTGAGATGAGACAGCCTGAGCGTCGACCACAGTCCATAATGCGAGCCGGTAGATGCAGATCAGCGGCGGATTCTCCGCACTGTATACTTCCGCGAAAGGTACGAGGTGACAACGCACTCACCGCTGCCTGGCCTCCCGATCGCGTCACCCGGTGAATTCCCAGACAATCCCCTGCGGAGAATTTTCGGGTTCACGCTATTGGTACAATGTCCGCAGATATATAGTACAACAGACTTGAGCTGATGTCCTCTTTCCTCCCGCCTTTTGTCTCTGGAGAACAGCCTACGTCTTCGTTTCCCACGGCTCGAGCGCTAACGTTTCGTCGTCGATACCTCTCTTACATACTGTCTCTTGCTCTGCATGCACTCAAGACCGTGCACCCGACAGGCCCTCGAGGATGGCCTTGACACCCCACGCACCGGGGTCCGGCACGCGCTCCTGCTTGAGCCGGTCACCCTCGACATAGGCACTCCGGCCCGCCTTCGCCGTGAGGTCGCGTGTCTTCAGGGCCGCGTCGCCCGCAGCCTTCACTGCCGCCGCGAAGTCAATGTTCGGGCCCGACAGCGTCTCAACAAAGGCCTGGAGGGGATCGACAAGCGTGCGCGACGGCGGGCGCGCGCGTGTGTAGGTGTACAGCCGCTCGAGTGCCGCGGTAAGTGCCTTGGACCACAGCGTGGCGTTGATCGTCGACAGGCCATCGGAGGCAGAACTCTGAAGCGCCTGGGCGAGCGCGGCGAAGAAAATGCTGGGGTAGTGCGGGGAAGCATATGGTCAAGGTACGTACTGCCATGAGGAATTCATGTGGCACTCACGAGTACAACGCGCCGCTGGTGCCGCCCATCTGCTCCTCGGCTACCTTCGACACCGCGATCACGGAGGCAACGACATCGTCTCCGGAGATCTTGCCGCTTTTAACTTCTGCAAGGACGGCTGAAAGTATCATGAGATCAACATTTGTACTGTCCGTGTACTTAAGGAGGAATAACACATACCGTTAGCACCGTCGCGCAACGTGAGTCCGCAGTCACCGTCGCCTGCGATGTTGTCCATGCGCGTGATCTCTGGCTCCTCCTCGTTGAGGGCCTTGCACGCGCGCTGGATCGCCGCAATAAAGTCCTTCGCATCCGCAGCCTTCAGCTTTCCACCAGCGGACGCAACTTCAGCAGCTGCTGCCTGCGCCGCGGGCGTGACAGGCTCCGCAGACGGGGTCGCATTCGAGGTCCACTTCCAACCGGGTGCAGCAGCAGGGTCATCGAGCAGAGAGAGAAGCTTGGACGCGCTCGGCGCGGAAGAGTCAGACGCAGCCGGGAGAAGGAGAAGGGTGATGGAGAACCCAGGCATGTTTAAGCTCGTCTACTCGTCATGCGTCAGATCTTCTTTATTTTCATGACATCATATAGGGATGCTCACCATGAACGTGCCGACGAGGACGCGCTCAACTTTGATGCCGCGTTCGGTGAGGTTCTTCGTCGCTTCGCCGCCGATTGCGCCAAGCTCGAGCTCGCTAGTGCCACCAAGATTGTTAATCATGACCACGACACGATCCCCTTTGCCCGTGAAGGGGACGAAGGAGCGGTCGGGGTCCGCGGTAGACGTCAGATTGTCGATGAGCTGCGGGATGAGTTCGTGGAGAGGCGGCACGGGGTGCACACGGCGGTTACCCGGCTCGTTGTGGATGCCCATACCGATCTCAATCTCATCTTGCGTAAGGTGAGCCTTGCCCGCAGCCGTGCCGGGGACGTGGCAGTGCTCGAGGCCGACACCGATGGTGGCAAGACGGGACGAAACGTATTCAGCAGTCTTGTATACCTCGTCGAGGCCGCCTCCTCGCTTCGCCAGAGCACCTGCGATCTTGTATACCAGTACAGTTCCGGCAAGACCGCTGCGGCAGTCCATCAGCCCCATGCGACAAGCGCTCAATGCAGGTCTACGCACCGTCTACCGACGATCTTTCCCTGACTCCTTCCAACAGCGACGTCGTCTCCGACGATCACAAACTTGACGCGATCAGCCTTGGCCGGGTGCGCAGCAGCGTACTGCTCTTTTGCAAGACCAAAGTTCAGGATGTCACCAGTGTAGTTCCTGGGAAGTAAGATCATGAGATGTATTCAATTCCTCCAGATCAATGCTACTCACTTCACGATAATGACCGTGCTGTATTGCCGCGATTGATACGTGAGATGCAGTCGTTCCAATAAGGTTTTCAGACGTACCCCTCCTTGCTTTCCACGAGGTCAATTCCGCGACGGACCTGAGCCGGATTGGGCGACGCGAAGATGGCTCCGCAAACCGCGGCTGGGGTCGAAAGGGGTAGATGAGCACACGTGAGACCGGTGAATAGGGGGTCGCTGGTCCTCACCTGATAGCATGCCCTCGCCTTTGCCACGACATTGAGAACGTCAGTTCAAGGTCGCGATGGCAAGAAGCATTCGACGCACCGACATATCCAGCATGAGCGGGCTCGTGGCCTGATCCTCCACCGCAGATCAAAGCGACCTTTGAGCGATCATGGGCGGAGTTGTAGACAACTGCAAAACGTGCGCGTGAATACGCGTAAAGCTCGCCAGCAAAGAAACCACGCACCTTTGTTGGGTATATCAAGCCCCAGCTTGGGGTTGAGCGCACAGAGACCGCGAAGGGAGTCTGTGACCAAGGTATCCGGCCTGTTCAAGAAGTGTTTGGCTGCGCACAGCGGATCAGTGTGAGATCGCGCTTTCTGGAGCGCATGAAGACTGACCTTGGACAGACATGGTTGTATCGTTCGTGTCCGCAAGAAAGAAGAGGGGTTGGGCCTGCTCCTGGAAGGAGAGAGGGTTATAAGGACGCGAAGGGCTACTATAAATGAGCGCAATGGGCGAGTCCGACGGTCCGTCCCGCCACACGTTTGAGCCCCTCAATGGATGACCCCGTGCCTTCCCCCCTCGAGCCCCTTCTGGACGTTCTCACCCTCCAATCCCGCTATCATGTCATCGACAATCGACAACTGGGGACATTCGCAGCGGCCCTGACCGTCCCGGTGCTGCCGCCAGTGCACGTGAGGGACGCGACAGTTAGAAATAATGAGGAGTGCGAGGGCGCAGCCAATCACAGCGACAACGACCAGTGACACACGATCGACTGGGGATCGCTGTGTCCCCGCTAGTGTGCCTGAGAAGGTACTCGTGGGACGACGGCGAGCAAGACCCCTAGTTCGCTGCAGCGCGCGACATCTCACGTACAAGCCTAGGTCGGTGGCTACGGAAAAAGTGTTCGGCGTGAAGCGGTATGGATTCACACGTCCAGTGGTCGATTGTGCAAGATCAATCAGCGGCGGTGAAGACGAGCAGCGACGCGATAGAAATCCCAGAGTCGGCGAGCGAGGATGAAGAGCCGCGGTTTGAAACGCCGCAAGTAAAGCCTTTTAGGTTCCTGTCTTATTCCGGTGGTTACTATGCCAAGCAACGCGTTGAGTTCAACTTTCGACCAGTGGCATTGAGCACACATCCGTCGCATGTCCAGGGAAAGATAATATATGGGGATATTGAGTGTCCACTACTGTATAGGCAGGATACAACACGCTCTATGGAGCAAAGCAACATTATAACACATTTCTAGTATACAGATCATCAGGTCTACAAGTCCATGTCATCGTCACCGTGCGCAGGCGCAGGCGCGGCATGGCCATCGAGATCAGACACTGGGGCAGCCTCGTCCAGCTTAATAGTCTGCAGTTCGGTCCCAGTACCCGAAGTTTCGTAGAGCTGCTCCAAGTCTTCGTCGTGGTCTTGATCCCTGTCGAACTCGGCTTGCATCGAGGAGGGCGAGTCGCGGTTCGAAGACGGATCAGGGAAATCGAACTGCTGCGTCGATAGTTGCAAGGGATCTAAGTTCGCCTCCAAGACCTCGTCTTGCTGAGACTGTTGAAACGTAGGAAGCTCTGCGTCATCTAGAGGGGGCGGTGATGATGTTGCCGAAGACTGAGACTTCGACGACGACGCGTCCCAGCTGGGGAAAGAGTTGATGTCCCACGTGCCTCTTGAGTCTGTGGGATTAGTGGCAAAACGGCTGGACTTGACACCTCGTTTTGGACGGAGGTCGAACGCGTTCTCGCGATCGGATTCGGAGGGCGGTGTCGGTAGCTGAGAAGTCTCGTTCACGCCGATCGCGTCCCCATCGGCGATTTCTGCAGAAGCTGCGATGTGTGCACGGGCCGCCTGGATCTTCTCGTGCGTTATGCCACCCAGGGGTCTCGACGTGCGCCTTCGGTAGAAGAGGAGGTACGCGTTCGAGTTCTGAACAAGTCATTAGTGTAACACTATTCCACCATGAAAAGACATGTACTCACCACTGCAGCTTTTGCCGAAGAGTCGGTGACATACGAGTCATCGAAGTGATGCCACTTCTTGTCCGCCTCGTTGTAAGCGAACGCGCGGTAGTGTCCACCTCCCAACCCGCCCATGTGTTCGTCGACAGCAAACAGGTCGTACACAGGTGGCTCGTCGAGGTCGCTCAAGCCAAGCCCCTCGAGATCTACCCCATCCGCTGCAAGTTTTTGCGCAACCTGCCGCTCCCGAACCATGGCCGTCAAGTCAAGCCCTTCAGTCGGGAAGTCGACGAAGGTGTCCAGCTTGTCCCTCATAGCGCGGCTGCTACTGAAGCGCTTGAGGTGCACGACGAGGATATCGGGGACGCTCCATAAGTCGAATCGCTTCGTGGCTTGCTGGTGCTTTTTACAGCGGGGGCAGTACCACAGGTCGTCTTCGCCCAGCTGCTCCTCGCGGGTGAACTCGTCCAGGCAGTCCTGCAACGTGATGCCCCGCGTCTTCTTCTCGCCAGACGCCTCGCGCGAAGCTTTGATCTCCGGATGGACGAACTCCTCCCACGTATCCCATGTGGCGTGCTCCCAGTGGTCGCTCTTGTCGCCGAAGTAGTACGACTCCATGTTCTCATCAAACTCGCAGAGCAGCGCGTCGCCGAAGCGCAGGAGAATCGGCTTCTCCTCGCTAGCGTGTGCCTTGCGCGTCGCCCACGTGTCGGCCTTCGCGCTCGTGTTCCAGTTACCATAGCCCACAGCATACTGCGTAGAGGACGGTTGCAAGTGAAGACGAAAAAGGTCTTTCTTGAAGCCGACTCGTCGGGGCGCATCATCTGATTCGTCCATTGCATTCTCGTCGTGCTCCTGTACCACAATGCCCTTCTCATCCGCGATATCACCCTCCTCTGGCGCGACCTCCTGGACGGTGACTACCTCTCCAGTCTCCGAGATCTCCGTAATCGAGTCCATAGGGGGTCCTGTGATGATGGGGATCGGAACCTCCTCCATAGGTGTCGAGACAGATCCTGCCTCCCACTGCCAGAGATCGCGGACGTGTTTCGTCCACCTTTGAAGGCGATCGACGATGAGCTCGTACATAGCTTCAGGGTCCGTCGCCTGCTCCTGCTCCACTACAACCACGAAAGGCTTGCCGAACATAGGGAAGGTCGAATTGCCGAATCCCGTACGTGTTTTGGGGCTCAGAGCAAGGAACACCGGTACAATGAACGGATCATCGTCCTGCTTTTTGTACGAGCGACTCTGCTGGGAATGACAGGGAAGCTCGTAGCAGACAATGTCGTCGTTGTCACTCATCTCAGAGACCGGTAAATGATCATCGAGATTCTTGTAGAACCGGTTGTTGAAGATCTCGATGGTGAGGAGCTGCATAATTAAGTTTAGTCTACTTCCGATCATCGAGAGTTCTACTGCCACGTACGTGATCGGGATTTACATCCATCCACCGCCCTAGCAGGGTACGCACATCCTTGAAAGATGCGTCACGGTTCACCTCGACCGGAATCTGTTGACAGTAAGTAACTGATCACTTCGTAAATGAGCGTCTCACCTTCAGGTGTGGCTTGTCGTGCTCCCATGGGATGTACGTGAGCGTGTGTCTCCACTTTTTCTTGACCGGCAGCGGCAGAGTGAGGTACATGTAAGGATCAAATGTGATGGAGACCTATCAAAAACAACGTTTGATACATGAGTCAATCGGTCGAGGGTAGAAATGAACACACCTTCTCGCATTCGGGGCAGACCAAGGTGCTCTGGTACTGGCCCTGGAAGAGATCCACGATGACACTGTCGTTCCGCTTCATGTACCCATCCCACGACTGCTTAGCGAAAGCGACGAGTTCCTTGTCGCCTCCGCCCTCCCAGTCGGGCTTCTCGACGTATGGTTTTTTGAGAACGCGATTCAGATCTTCGTGCAAACCGTCGAGAAGGAACGCAACGAGCTCCTGCGAGTCGTGTTGCTGGTATCCGCCGAACTGTGGGGCGAACTTCTGCAAGACCTGTTTGAACTCGCGAGGCGAGTAGGATGAACTCGTGCCGGACGGCGCCCAGATCCTGTGCAACAATGCACCGAAGGCCTGAGCGATGGCACCTTTCATGCCGAGCGGGTTGTCTGGGTTGAGCTCGTCCTCAAAAACTCCCGCTGCGAAGAATCAGCAGAAGTCAGGCGTAGTCAAATGGAAACGTACTGAGGAAGTAATCGACCAACTCCTTCGTGTGAGCAAGGCACTGGATGGCAGAGTTCATGAAACATGTATTGCCCCTACACTACAGTCAATTTCGTTCGCATGATCCGTGAAATGACTCACATATTGCCCAATCCAAGAGTACCAGGGACAAGGGAGCAGCTTTTTGCGGCGAGACGCGGATCCTTAGAGGGTCCCGCTTTCGGTGGTGGCGGAGGCTTCGGAATCTGAGGCTTATTACTTGGCGAAGACGCGTTCTTATTCTGGAGCTGACTAAAGAAATCGGGAGTCGAACCGAAGAGTGGTTTGGGTCCCTCTACTTCGCCCTGAGCGGACTGCGGCGTCGGCGGGGGGACGTCCGCCTTCGTTGAGGAAGACTCCGACGATGTCGAGCTGTCTCCGTCTGGGACAAGCCAATGTCCATCCACCATAGTCTCCACTGCGAACACGTCCCCGTTCTCGATGCATGCTTCCTCCGCTTTCTGGTCGCTACTCTCAAGGATGGTGCCGTGCGCATCCTGAAGATCTGTGACGGTGAAATGCGTCTTTCCGGTTGTCTGCTCTTCGAATTTCCACACGCGGTAAAGGCGTTCATCGGCCGCAGAGGGGAAGATCGAATGTATGAGAGCCTTGCGGACGGTGGCGACTGTGTCAGTACTGGAGACGACTACTGTTTGTGGCGGTACTGTGGCAGATGTGTCCTTTGGTAGATCGGGGAGTACCATGTGTGCTGACAGACGCGGTGGATGCAATTCAAGAGTGGGCTCCTGCAACATACCGCGCCCCACTACCTTGCGACGAAGTGGGTACGCTGGCGTCCCATACCTAATAAACGATAGCAGTTAGCAATGCGATCGTGAAAACCAACCACCCAGGAGAGTGATCGCGTCAACAACACCGCATCTGAGTGGCAATACAACAGAGGTCGATATTACGTACCAAGTCACGAACAGGGTCCATGCCTGGTCTGGCACAAATTCCACGTCGACACCTTCGACACACGATTGCGTAAGTTCGCCTCGAATGTCCACCAGATTCTTGTTGTCCACAGGGCCAAGGTCCCTTTCCTCAACTTTGCCCTCCTTGTCCACTTCGCCGGAGCAGGCCTTCTGCCAGCGCTTGTACCATCGTCGAGAGACGATGTACCACTCCTCCCCTATCTGCATCGGAGCTTTACGAAGCTGCTCCACGAGTTCGAGTTTCGCGGGAGGCGACTCTGCGGTCTGGGCTGCTTGCGCGGTGGACGCTGGCGCGCCGTTCGTCAAATGAGGCTGTATCACGTCGCCGAGTGACTGCGATTTGGATTCTTCGCTCGCGTCAGTCATGAACGCGTCGACATCTTGCCCACGCTTGCCCTCGGAAATGGATAAGGTGGACATATCTTTCGGGCGTGGCGTATCGTGACCATCGTGGTTTGGATCTAGTGACACTGAGCGTTTTGGCGATGACGATGTAGATTCAGAGTCCATGGATAGTGAGCGTTGTCTCTTGCGGCTGTTTGTCGTGTCTGAAGGGGATAACGAGGGTGATGATGAAGGTGAGGGCGGGGTCAGCATAGCATGCGTAAGTTCGTAGAAAATGAAGGGAAAGAGAAAGGATGAGTTTGGCCAAAGCTCTCCGTGGTCTTACCCTTTCTTATCCTGGCTTACGCAGATAATAGACGCGTTTGTAGCGGAGATAACAAATGTAACAATGGCCAGTAAGTCAGCTACTTACCAATTACTAATTGGTGCATGTGGCCTTAGCGCCAGCAACCCACAGCGCCTTGAAGCCGACCCTCATGAGCAGAATTCCTCCAGGACTGCTCTATCTCACCATATATAATCCTACTCTTCATCCGGACTCCGATGTTTCTCCAGATGACGAGGACGCGGAAGAGCAAGCCCATATATTGTTCTACACGGCGCGCGAACGCGCCGTCTCTCGAGATAGAATTCTCCGGCAAGTTGGCCTTGCGAAAGCTCTGATCAACTTCTCAAGGCAGGTGCAATGAAACGACGCGGCGCGAATACTAATCCATAAATCGTGTAGCATGTTCGATGGCGCAGACGTATGCGAGAACGTACATTCTCAGTCGAGACGCATGATCATGCTGTCCCCTGAACCTGATTTCTGGATACATGCCGTGAGTGCAAGTCCGTGCGTGACAGTCTCGGTTGTATGGGGCTAAGTGATTGTGAATATCTTCGTTAGTGTGTGGAAGTCGCGAGAACGCCTAGACCGCCACCGAAAAGCAAGGGCAAGGGCAAGGCGAAGGAGCCACTGACACGACAGGATCCTGTTTATGACTATCACGACGGCTCGATATATGATCTCGCCCTCAAGACACATATACTAAGAGGTTATGAGCAATTCAAGGTATGTATGCAATCAAAGATCCTGGATCATTAATTTCATTAACGAATGACAATCTGTCGCGTAGCTTACTCACGGTTCATTTGCCTCTATCCTGACTACTCTAGGACAACAAGCGTTAGAATTACAACTCGAGAGATTCTTCACTGTATGGGCCTGGAAATGGGACGTTGAAGACGATATAGAATTTGCCGATCACTTAGGTCTGTTCATCCTCAAATAGTGGCCAGACTACTAATCAACGTAGCTCATAGGCATGCCGCTTCACCCATCTCATCGCTCTCTTACTTTACTCCTTGACGATTTCGCCCAACGTTATCTACCTACCGATGCCCTAACTTTCGCATTAATCCCGCCTCATGCTGTGCCCTCCTCTAGATTCGCCCAAACACCATACCCAGATGTGCTCATACGGCATATTTTATCCAAGATACCCCCAGCACCTACAAAAGACACCGAGAAAATATCTACGGCTGTCATATCTGAGGAGCAGGACACAATACCAGAAGGCGAATCCCCCGCAGGCGATGTTGTCGAGGGCAAGCCATCGGATGGGAGCAAGACGCCTGCAAATACCTTCATGAACATGGATGTCCGGAACTTGAAGTGGATGTGGACATTTGGAAAAAGCACTTCTGCCAAGTCGTCGGGGCTACATACGCCCGCGCTCCCTACCATTGTCGCCCCGAGCGAGGAAGAGGCAGTCAAGCCAGAGGTCTCAAACACTCCGGAGATCAAGGTAGTTGATTTAGGAGATCGCACGGAAGCAGCAGCGACTGTCAAGGTGGAGATTGATACAGAGTCTTTACGAGAGGCAATGTCAACGTCGAACGTTCACAGCCCCGCATCGCGCTCGCCCATATCCCTCAGCCCAGTCTCGCCTCAACCTGAGGGCCTTCGAGATTCAGACAGTACGTCTATTCAGGAGCTCGACGCGGACGCGGACGATGCTATCGTTCCGCAGGACGAACTGGATCACTCCTTCGATGATCACGTGGGGCCAGCGACACCAAACGATGAGTCCACCGCCGTCAGTGCAGAAGGCACACGAGTCGTCGATATCGAGGTAGCACCTCCTTCACCACCTGCGCGGCCAGATCCACCCAGTTATCTCCCCCTAACGATATACATGGCTGGCGATATGACACCAACCAAGACCGTACGTAAGAAGGTGCTGCGTGCTACTGTAAGTCTTCGGATCGGTTCACACTATCAGCGAATATTGATCTTGCGACAGTCTGGGTATTTGACCTTCGCTGCTGTTGTCGCAGAAGACCACGGAATAGATCTACCACAATTAAGCGAAGAAACGGTCGATCTATTTCTCGACATGCAGCGATGCATTGAAGAAGGCGAGAATCAAGGGTATGCTTCCTGTAACTTCTGTAACCACGCAGCTGAACGTTACTCACTATGAACGTAGTAGTCCGGACAGCTTGCTCCCTACGGTCACGAAACTGCTCGAAACACAAGACAGGCACATCATCTCGGCGGGTGCCTTCACATCAACATCCACAACCTCACCGCCTTTTCATTCCAAGTCCGAACATCTATTCCGAGGACAGGAGCTCCTGCACAGGTAAGGCGCTCGCAACTTGCTACACGAGTGTTCTGAGCTAACCGGTCTTTCTTTCTCCCAGCGATCTCGACGTCTCTGAGGTCTTCTCCCGTGGACAGAACCCACAACACTGGCACATTTCAAGGCGAGGACTCGGGACAAGTCCAGCAGGCGAGACGGTTCCGGGTGAAGTGTACATGGAAGTCGCGCGGAAGGAGAGTACGCTTACGGATGTCGACAACGAGCTAGTCGGTGTGGTCAAACGGTTCACTGAGTGAGCTTGGAAGTCATGAATGTCATATGCAAAGAGGGAGATGTTGTACATTTCATGGCGTTCCATCAGGCTATACAAAGCCGACTGGACCGCAACACGTCGCGCAAAGTGCGAGGGCCCACACCATCATAAAGCAACTCCTTTGTGCTACACACCGCCTGATCCGCACCCTTGTGTCACTATTCTTGGCGGTAGATGACCGCGCCGGAAGAGAGGTTTGTCGGCTGGAGCCTTGACCGTCGTCTGAGCATGTGACCGAGAGCAAACGAGTGCTCGTCGATCGCTCGGACAACTAGGTCGTGGCGGCCATGGATGCATGCAGCGGGTTGAAGGATACCACGTAGAACTGGTGGTGTGTGGTGTCGGGAGCGGCGGTCAAGGGCTTGGGCTGGAAGCGACGAGAGAGTTGTCGGCGTGGGAGAGCGAGTAAAGCAGATGGTGAAAACACAGCGTGAGAGTCGAGAGCAGATAGCGAAGCAGAGCGAATAGCAAAATAGAGCGACAAGCGATGTCCTGACAGTGTAAGAGCGGGTACGAAAGCAGAGGCTGATAGCGAGAGGGCTAGTTGAGACTAGGATTGCGGCAAGTTCGAGTCGAGAGAGCAGTTGCGAGATTGACGAGTATAGCGGAGCAATTAGGATGTGACGTCGGCGGCGAGTGAATATGGAGAGCATGATAAATGATTGGTGCGTTGTTTTGGGCGTATTAAATCTTGAGTGGTGCCAATGGAGCGTAGTAGAATAGAATTTGCTGAGATTAATCGAAGGTCCAATGCAGTTTCTGAAAGCTGGAGCGCAAATAATGAGCAAGGGTAAAATCTAAGAAAAAGTGGTAGACGACATACCGGTGCAAATAGGCAAATAAAATAGGTAGTCTTATAGAGGACCGTGAGAGATCTAACCATTAAATTAACGTCTGAGACAGAGTCAGTAGGTAGCCCGAACCAGAACCTGAAGAGGATCATACCGATGATGATAAAAGCTTGTGGCGTTTGTGGCGGAGAATGTATTAGGTGAAGAGTCGGAGTCCAGAGATCTTGAGGCAGGTTGGCGAGTAGTGACAGTGGGGTGCGGACTTGGAAACGTGCTGAGCTAGGAAGTAGTACGATTAATGATAGTCGAGCTATGGTGCGATGCGGAGTCAAGGGCGAAGACGGCGATGGCGATTCAGTACAAAGGTGGCAGCAGGGAGCAGACTCGTGTGAGTGCTCCGAGCATTCTACTCGCCCAGGTCTTCATCCGCGAAAGGAAAGTCGGAGGCTGAAGGGGAGAGTAATGTCAGAAACACGCGCGCGAGCACAGCAAAATGTATTTACCTCAAGGTGTACAGCAACCCGTGCACTACAATCGGTGGGGCATGATATCGAGTTCTGCGCAGTGACGATAGAGCCCATGGATGTTTCGACGGCGGTAGTGGTTGGAGACGACACGTCCGTTATCGTCGTAGAGCGCAACCCGACGGTGGGCGCCGTAACCGGCTCTACGAAGGGAACATCGGAAGGCTGTGACTCTGCAGTTGTGGAGGTGCCGCACGGAAAGGCAGAGGCAGGCGTGAAGCTGGGGTACGCCACGGAGGGCGCGACGGGCGGTGAAGTCGAGTTGTTGTCGGAGAGGTAGATGTTCTCAAAGCCGTCCAAGGGAGAAGCAGGAACACCAGCAGACCTCGGACCACGCACAGGACGGGAGATGCCGACCGTCAGAGACGGAAGCTTCACAAAGCCTGAAAAGCTGGTCTTAGGCTCTTGCGGAGGAGTCAGAGCGGGACCGAGGTAGTTGAACGCAGGCAAAGGGTCTTCGTCGGCCTTGTATGTACCGCCTCCGCCGAAGCTCCCAACGAATACATCTGGTTCCGCTGCAGACATGCGCTCCGCAGGCGGCGTACCGACATCAGGCACTGCCGCTTCGCCGCGATACATCTTCTTCCACGGGCTGCGATAGATATTCAGCGAAATTGAGAGACAGAGCGTGGGAGCACACATACATGTCTTTGAAGAAAGCGTGGGTCTTCGCTTCGTCCAGATTCGGACGGTCGACGGGGTCCCTTTCAAACATCTACAACAATTATATGAGTTGAGCAAAATATATATCGTGGCGGGGATAGCGACGTACCCCTTCTAGGAACTTGTGTGTGATCTTGTCAGTACGCTCCTCGCCAAGCCACTCGTCGAGGGTTGCGTGGAGCATGCGGTGGTCCATAATGGCATCCTCGTCCTCAAACGTGCCAACCCAAGGAGTCTTGAAGCCAGCTTGTCAGCCGAGGCGAGGACGTAATGAACAGAGAAGGAAGCACTTACCCTGCCAAACATCATTTCGAACACCACAATTGAGAATCCCCAAGTGTCTACCGAGAACCCATACGGGTTCTCTAAGTACATCTCTGGCGCCATGTAGTGTAGCGTGCCAGCGAGATCGCGGAGTAGCCAGCGGCAGGGGGCGCCGGGAATGAACGGGTGACCGGGGGGCACAATGGGTGCAGCGAGTCCAAAGTCGCCGAGTACCAGATGGCCGTCATCGTTGAGGAAAACGTTGTCGGGCTTGATATCGCGGTGCACCATGCCCCGCACGTGGACCTCTTGAATAGCTAAGAGCTAAAGAAAAGGGACGCGTCAGACTTATGCGCTGAGAACACAAAGCGAACAGTTTACCAGTTCTGCAGCGTAAAATTTGACAAGCGCCATCGGAAGGCGTCCCCAACGGTTTATGAGTGTCTTCAGATCGCCGCGAGAATAATACGACTATGTCTATGTTTTAGTCGTAGGCCAAGACCTCGGATTTAAATGACATACCGTGACCAGGAAGTAGTGGCGCGAGTTATGGAAGCTTCCCAGGAACTCCATTATCCCCGGAGCCCGAGCCGCCGCCACTCTAATCAACGCATGCTGCTCGCTCTTGACGGCCTTGTGGTCGCAGAAGCGCTTATCGATCACCTTGAGCGCGACTTGAAGACCGGTCTGACGGTGCTTCACGAGGAAGACCTGGCCAAATCCACCGGCACCAATTCCACGGATCTGCTGGAAGTCGTTCAGGCGCAACGGGCGGATGGTAGTGTCGAGGTCTTCGCTTGCGGTAGAGGAGCACGTCAGGAAGCTACCGATAGAGGACTGGCTGTGCATAGACGTGACCGCCGTAGAGAAGGACTGCTCTGCGTCACCATTGGTGATGAAGAGCCTGCTGCCCGTCGTGTAACCGGTGGAGGGCGTCAGCATCTCCTCGCTACGCATGCGTGGCAAACCGAGAGAAGGTCTGAGGTCCAGCACCTCCCTGCTGTGAGAAGCAGCGGACAGATATTCCGGCAGAACAAACTCGGCCTCGCAACTAGTTGGATTGACGATCGCAACGACTTGCACCTGAGTCGAATAAGCGCGTTGTCCGACCTCGTAGAGGGTGCGAGCAACATACATTATCGGAGGCGTCGTCCTGCTCCTTGACATCGTCATAGACGGTCTTGATGACTATGGACATACGATTCGACTTCTTCTTGCTCTTGGTTTTCTTAACAAACTCTTTGAAGCGTTGTAGGAAGCTCATGGTCGTTGACGTGCTCTTGAGGCGGGGCTGGTAGACTTGATGGGACGAAAGCAAAAGCAGACCAGGAACATGGAGGTGCTGGCATCCATGATATACACGGATGCTCGCCGCTCACTGTCGGATGTCAGCCTCTTGAGCCTCCCTCCGCGACGTGTTCCTGACTGACATGACAATCCTCGGGGCAAGTCGCTTAGTTTGAGAGTGCAGGCACCCCACAGACGTATGCGGTTGTGTTGAATTGCACGCATGAATGCCGGGACGGAAACCATCAGGGAGCGTCAGAGCGCACCCCGATGTTTTCTGGCCCGCCAGAATGAGAACAGCGCCACATACCAAATCTACGTGCTCCAGATGGGCACTTTCTTTGTTTCCTGTAAATGAGTATATTTAATCACTCAAGAAATGCGCAGTTTCAGTTCTGTGCAGAAATATAAGCCTACAAACCTAGCCATTGTCAGGCTACAGCAGCTACGCACCTTCGAGTCCTCAACTTGAACGCATTCCGGATCGGGAGTACGATAAGCGCTGGATAGTCTTACATAAGATCTTAGCTGAATTGCACGCAACGAAATAAGACTCGGGATATGCATGATCGCAAATATACGCTACACCTGAGAAATGGGAAGTCTCTGTGATTTTCTCGTGAGAGATTACATTGGTTCGTTTGCCACACAAGTGAGCAATTGTTGATCAAGTGCCGAAATGGTCGCTTACGTAACGCTATCACTGGGTGGCTGTAAACTGTACAGTTCATGACCGATTTGGCGAACGCGGTTGCCGCCCGTGCGCAAGATTCTGAGCCTAGGACACCGTTGCCGACGACCCCAAGAACGCATCAAAATGGTGAGCTACTATCCGAGAGTACTGTAGTGAAGTGCTGACAGTATGTTTTTTTGTGCCGCAGACAAAACGAACCCGCAAGGTTGGCGTGACCGGCAAGTACGGTACTGTGAGTGTTGTCACTTGGAGGTCTTTAGATTTGGTGGGCTTGGAAGAAGGAGGCACTAAGAGGGCGGGATTGGGCGTAAATTGAACTGTTGGACTAACTGGTGCGTCTGCTTTCCTAGCGTTACGGTGCCTCCCTCCGTAAGCAAGTCAAAAAGGTATGTACGATGCGACCTCAAAGCGTGTTCATGTCTCTGACTCTCTACTCATAGATGGAAATCACGCAACATGCGCGGTACACTTGCACCTTCTGCGGAAAGGCGAGTCGTAATAGGCTTTTTGCCGTGGCCTGTTTCTTATACCCACTCTCAGGACTCCGTCAAGCGGTTGGCCGTCGGCATTTGGAAGTGCAAGGCCTGCCAGAAGACTGTTGCCGGCGGTGCATGGACCGTCACCACTACTGCTGCTGCGACTGTCCGGAGGTGCGTGAGGATGATCTTATTATCATACCGTCGTGCTGACTACTTTAACTCAACAGTACTGTTCGCCGGCTGCGTGAGATCACAGAGGCATAGGATGTTCGTCTCCATCGCTTTTCGCCTTGCTTTCTCCTCGCATTCTTCGCATCTGTCGTACGCATATACGCCTAAGAGCAATAACTATGGCACTTCTGCTCCTGTGCGAACTTTCTCGTTCGGACCCTCTATGATCATGTATTATGCACAGGCGTTAACCTCCAGGTCCTATCAACTGATCCGACAACACGGAGACCATGTTACCCTTTTCTCTGTGGTGAGCAGCCCTGAGGACGACTCGATATTTCATGAGTTGGAGCGGATGGGTAGTGCCAGCCGCGTTGAGATCGGGAGGTATTGCCAGCTCAGACGTCAGTACCGTCACTTGCGGCCCTTTTCTTTTTCGTTGGCTCTCACTACTCCGAGCGTCCTACTCCACATGGTAGTCCCCAACTGGTTGGTTGTGCTAGGATGTTGTTGGGTCTGCATGAGTTTGTGGAACGGAGTCACGGTAAATACAGTCAGCCTCTCCCGCTTACCTCCCGAATCCCAGCTCACTTTGGGGCAGCAGAGATGTCGCTTAATCGTGCACGCCGCTCCCGCCTCCCTGAGGCTGGCGTTTGGTTGACACTATACAGCGGCACACCGTTGGCCCCCTACCTTCTATTATATAGCTGGGGCTAGCATTGGTAGGTTCGCAAAACATCTTTAGACCGACCTACATCCCACTTTCTTCCACGCTTCTGCGAAGCTTCATCCTGTTGACCAGTATGTTTATTTACGCGACTTTATTCTGGCAGGTCCTTCTCGCCACAAGTGTCTGGACACTTCCTTCCTCGAATTCGGATCAGCTCAGTCGTGTGCAACGCCGCGCAGGCGGAACGATCAATGCCGCCGCCTCGGATGCAGACACAGCCAATCCGCACTACCCTGCTAACAATTGGGCTGGAGGAATACTGATTGCTGACGAGGTGTGTTCTTCCTTGACGTGCTCGAAGTGACTCGTTGACGAACACAAGCATTATGACCTACAGGGCACATATCAATCCGTGACCGGCACCTTCACTGTACCTACTCTGAGAGGCAACGGCTCATCCTCAGCCTGGGTCGGCATCGACGGCGATTCCTGCGCAACTGCGCTCTGGCAAACCGGTATCAATTTTGTCAGCGATGGAGCTGGCAAGACCCATTACCAAGGTGCGTTCAACTTCCCAAGACTTCGCACTCAGTTCCTACGGCTGACCCGGTCTTCTGCCAGCCTGGTACGAATGGCAGCCCCATTACCAGAATTTCGCCGACTTCCCCATTCACGCCGGCGACGTGCTCACGCTCACCGTGACGGCGCACAACAAGACCTCGGGTAGCGCGAGCATCGAGAACACGAGCACCCGCGATACAGTCACCGTCCAGGTCAACTCGGACAGGCCGCTCTGCCAGAGCAACGCGGAGTGGATCGTCGAAAATTCCAGCCATCCTCAGAGCAAGCATGGGCGCCCGCTGAACGACTTCGGGACCGTCTCCTTCACCGACGCGTCCGCTATCACTTCGAGCGGAAAGGTCACCCCGGCTAAGGCGATCGACGTGGAAATCAAGAACGGCAACACCATCTTGACGAGGACCTCCGTTGACGGCTCTGGCGTCAGGGTGACTTACATTGGAAAGTGATGGTGTCTCCTCCATTTGCCGTCATATTTGTATCTAGTTGTCGATTTGTACCCGCTGGGCCTGCTTATGGTCGACCACCATCATCGAAAGGATCTGTGTTGCAGGGCATTGTACCCAAGCGCACCCACAGCGCGGCGATTCCCTCACCGTGAATGTTTGAGGTGTAGCAAAAGAACGTCACCGGCCAGCTAGCTGTCAGTGGTAGGCGAGCTGGACAAACTCAAAACGCCTCACCGATACAGACATTCATTTGATAAGAGAGTCTGCGCTCTATTTGTCGATCTCGGCAGGAATACAAACAAGCTATATTGTTCATTAACGTCGAATTACAAAACTACAGACACATCGGGGACTACACAAACAGCCTCTCTCACTCGTCTAGATGTACACCGAGATCGTCATGATCATCGCCGTGGGGGTCATGCCCCTCTTTATCAACATCCTCCACACCATCCGCCTCCTGCTCATCGTCACTCTGCTCGTCTTCCTCATCGTCTTCCTCGCTGTCGCTCTCGTGGAACGTCAGCGAGATGAACTCGTCACCTAGCTGTGCATCCTCAGCTGTTACATGCGGCGTCGCAGAAGCACTGGCACTGGGGTCAGCTTCAGCCAAAAGAGCACCAGTCGGGTGGTCGGCGTCCTCGTCCTTATGAGCGTGTGCGTCGATGCCAGTGGAAGCCGATGTTGGAGCCGTCTTGTCGGAAGAGGCCATGGCCTTGGGGCGGTTGCGATTCGCGCGGATGACGTGCGGGAGCTTGCATCCCTTCGTACTGCACGCGCCGCGCTCCGCAAAGTCGGGGCACTCACGGACGTGCTGGTGAGTGCAGTCGAGGCCCTTTTCACAATAACCAAGAACCGCAAAGTCGCGACACACGCCTTCGCGCGCACCCACACGTACGTGCGGGAACGGGCAGTTGGCCCGCGTACAACGGCCCGCGTTGGCAAAGTGGACGCAGAGCGGTGTCCGTTCTGGGGTTGGATCGTGCGATAGCGCGCATGTCGTGGCGCTGTGCGGGCAGTTGCCCTGGAGGAATGGCCAGCAAATTGCAATTTTAGCTGGATCGTGTTGATAGGGACAGGTAAGGCCACGGTTGCAGGCACCTAGGGTTACATGTGCCGAAGTGAGCGGTTTCCGCAGTTATTTGAACGACCACTTACCTGTCGTTGTGAAGCGTGGACAAGGTTTATCGACGTATCTGCGGCGTCGGCCGCTGGGACAAGACAGAGATGAGCGTCAGATATCTCATTATTCACAGCATAACACACCTAGGTTGTTGAGGTCGGCGATTATTTGTAAGCGTCATATTGCGGTTCATGGGCCGGCCACGACGAGCCGTCTTGGGCTTGTACATGCGGGTTGTCGCTGGAGGAATCTTGTTGCCTTGATACTGCGTGGCGTGGGCCATTGCAAATGAGGTAGTCGATGTTGGTGTTTTTGCTGGGGGCGGAGGGGGTCTCGCTGCTGCTACTGGGAAAGGAGATGGGAGGTTATGATCGCGCGCCACGGCGCCCTGCTGGTCTACGAAGCGGAAAAGCGTACAGTCTTTGCGCACAAGCGTGCGGCCTGATGACTCAAAAGCCACCCCTCCAATGACCACATCGCGTTTCTCGTCCCGCTGTACCGTGGGACGCGGCGGAGGGATCACTGCAGGGGACTTCTTGGACATAGGAGGTTTGCTGTACGCAGGGTTGATGTACACATTATTGCGGCGGGGGTAAAAGGCGGGTCCGCGTTGGAATGGAACCGGTTGAGGAAGTTTCGGAGAGGACTTGAATCTGTCAATAGCACCTGAGGAAAACAGTCAAGTCTTGTTGGCATTTGCAAAAGCGTCTAAGGGCAGCCAGGCTCGCTTGGTGGCAACCTCCCTGAGAACGCTGCCTTCATGTGTACCCCAAAGGATAGTCACTGTGTCTACGTTTTGAATCATGTTCAAACGTTGGGACACAGGGAAAAGCACCGTCTCTGCTGAACAAGCGGCTATCTCGACGCGGCGGTTATCACTGACACTCACCTGTTAGTCTCGCAATTTCCGCTCGAAGAGCTTCCTGTGAGGTTGAGGATTCGCCCATGCTGCAAAAGAGAAGAGGTTGCCGTGACGGAGAGATGAAAGAGATGAAAAGAGGACGGCGCAGGGTTGGAGGGCAACCGTGGTGCGCTGACAAAGCGTGCCAAACTTGGCCAACGGCTGCCGATGGCCTCACATTTATTGATTGGCCATTTTCTTTTGGTCCTTGTCGATTAGTGGTTAGATCATCACGTTGTGGTTGCACAGTACCGTGAAGACGGAAGCTCGAATCCTCCCTGGGACATTGTTTTGCTTTTATCTCGTATGCTCTCTCAGCCTCTCGAGTCTCGGCTCTGTCCTTCAAAATTGTAACGTTAGAAGACGACGGATTTTAACTTCAATCAAGCTCAAACCCCATTGTTTTAGGCCCTAGAATTTGTGAACTTTATTTATCGGTGATTCCTTGACTTTGCCATGCGCGCCAATGCCCCCACGCAATTCGACATTATTGACAATCAGATAGTGCAGGTGCGCTAGTAGTACTTGAATAAGTTGACGGCAATACTCAAATATCCTTCGCCAACGGTTCACGACACTGCAGCATTTTTATTGTTTTGATGTGATTGTGACTACATTCAAGCGGGCACAGGCGGCGATAAAATGGTTTTAGGATCTCACTGATGATAGAGAAGGCATTGCGTATTCCCGATTCACCTCTGTCCAACTGAGTTTTCTAAGGGGCTGATTATCTCAAAACTTATATCGCCAATACACGCAACACATCATCGTGTCATTGAGAACAAGTTCAAAGAATTGCAAAATAACCCAAGCATCGTAATATCATCAAACAATCCGAATGTGCAATAACCTAGTTGTTACCAAAGAAAAAGTTACCAAAGTCGCCATCATCGTCATCGCCATCGGCGTCTCCACCCCTTGCATCTCCGCTAGTGCTCGATCCTCCATCGCCACCGACACTGGAACCAGCGGTATTAGTGATAGTACCGCCAGAATTCGCAACATCTCCTCCATTGGCACTTCCTGCATTGCCGGAAGACGCATCCTGGCCGGAAAATCCGTTGGCATCCCCCGAAGAGGTAGTACCACCGACACCGCCGAACGCTAAACAATCGATTAGCCAAAAGTCCAAAATTCCGTGCACGAAGGCTTACAAGAAGCGGTGTTTGTGATGGTCCCAGCTGCTCCGGCATCGTTCGTCACCGATCCACCGTCAACATCGCCCGAATCGCCCGTGCTGACCGATCCGCCGAAGTCGTCGGAGCCGTCAAAGTTGGAGTATGGATTGTAGTTGTTGTTGAAGCCAGGGAAGCTCGGGTATCCAGGGTAAGACTGGCGTGCAACGTTGCCTGAGCCTGGAGCGGCGATGGGCGATGCAACCGCAGAGCCGGCGACGGCGACGAGGAAAGCTGAGAAGATGGTGCAGCGCATGTTTAACAAAGTGTGCGAGAGTAAGAGATCTCGGTAGAATTAGGTTGTTGAAAATCACCAAAATGATTACGCCCTTATATCCCAGTAGAATCGTACCGCGCGTCATTCGTCCCGGATCCCACTCAGGCTACAGAGGAGCACATCAAGTCTACCCGCGGTGGAAGCAGAGCACGACGCGACGGATTCAACTTGACGCCACAAGAGAGACCGCACTCGCCGTGGAGAGAGCGACAATTTGATAGACAGCTTCACGGATGGTGCGAGGCCTCAGCGGATATGGGCCTTGCCAGTGACGGTGCGGAACCTGTCGAAATCAGTTGATCGGCGGGGGCTAAGGCGTGAGGATCGCCCCTGTGCGCCGATCAGGGCAGGCATGTATACGTCACATAGTCCAGTCCTCACATATACGGTTCGTGCGTGTTTTTCTTTCCGCCTGGCGGAGACGTCCATATTACAGTGGCGGGTGCGAATATCGTCGCGGCGGGTGCGATCGAAGCCTTATTTGGTCGTGTTAGGATCCAAAGCTAACCCGCCCCAGAAATGTGCCGAACCTGGAAACGACGTAAAGGCCGCCGTCGGCGGGCTGGTGGTTTGGTACGAACGGAAGTGTTTTCTACCAATTAGTTCAGACGTTCAGCTCGAAGACGAAATAAATATTTACTATGCACCGCAGAGTCAAGTCTTTATGCAGTTAAACATCCTTGAAATATACAGAAAAGGGCCGATTAAGTATATTCGTGATAACCAGGTAAGCAAGTACGGACCTGTAACCGCAACAGAACTTCGCGGAATTACTATTAGCAACTGTACCGTTACATCTTTACGTCTATCAAATTTAACGGTCAGTATTGCAAGTATCCCTGGGCAAGAATGTGAGAAAATGTTTCATTGGATGATAGTGGAGTACAATAGCTATTTAATCGACAGTGCATTTTTCCGAGCTGCTAGTCGGGTTATTAGGGCTGAAAAAGCAGTTTTAAGAATCAATTCTGCATAAAAGATTGGTATTCGGGACACAGGTTGCTCCATTCCTCTGCGAAATCCTCGTCAAAAATCCGAAAGGCACCCCGATGTGATAGGAATACTCACGAGGGACGGGGTTAGCAAGCGCTGTGAGGCCCGTGTCTTCAGCCATGACGACAGCCAGACCCAAGGCCAGATGGAAATCAATGTGGCAATGGAAAAGCCACGGGCCAGGGTTGTCGGTCTGTCACAGTATGAGCTCTGTCAGAAGCGCACAAGAGCATAACAAAGCGAACAGCACTTACGACATAACGGATAGTGACACTGTCATCGGACGCATTTCCGATGCTGACCGTGTCGCGTTGCACGGGGTTGACGTAGTTGTACTCGGAGCTTCCAGCGCTACGAATGACGCTGAAGGTGTGCTGGGCGGACGCCGTCAGTGAGCCGAATGTTGGGCCACTGACAAGGACTCACCCCGTGGAGATGGAAGGGATGCGGCCCTCCGGCGGCAGTCCCGGGAGGGATGACGATCTCAACGACACTGTTCGTCGGGAGCGTGTACACGGCGCCGGCGGGGAGAAGCTCCTGTGCCGTCCGTGCGCCGCTCATAATCTGCAGCAGCACTGGGACAGTTGGGGGTACGAAGGAAGTGCCGTTCATATAGAAGAGTGTGAGCTCGCTGCTCTGTTGGAAACGTCAGATCTAAGGGTGACACTTCGAGAGCGGTAGAGGCACGTACGAAGGAGAGATTGAAGGTCAACACCACATCTGCGCCGCCTGGGTACGGCTGCCCGGGCTGATTCCCACCATCAGCATTAGCGGTCTCAATGTCTCAATGTCCTGCATCGACTCACAGCAGCAGGGTTGACGAGTGGGTGAAGGTTCGTCTCCAGCAGCGGAATCACGCTGGGCGTCTGTTGGGAAGTCGGTTCTTCGTCTGGGGCGCCGACGTAGCGGAGGATGGCAGAGTTGAGACCACCATCGAAGGTGTCCAACAAGGCCTGCTGCGGTTGGTCCGGGAACGCGCGGATCCAGTAGTTGCCGACAGTCTGGTTGGCTTCGAGCTGGACAAACACACACCCACACACGAATCAGCGCCGCGACTTTCGCTCAAATGCATAACATGGATACTGACGATGAACGAGTACCGCTGAGCGGTGAAAATTTGCAGCGAATCGACGGGGAGAGGCTCGTGGTTGACGCCGTCTACCTCGATGATGGTCATGTTGTGGCCATCGATGGAGAATATGTAGTTCGGGTCGCATGCCATACTAAGCAGACGGATACGATAGCTGTGGTCCATCGTCAGAAAACCTCTGCGTCACATGACAGGCTTAAGATACGCACCGCTTTCCCTGCTCGACTGTAATGACAGCGAGGTCAGATGCTGGGCCGCCTGCATAACGACCGAGGCCGTTGAACAAAGTGGCGTTGGCGACACTATTCGTGAAGGAGCTGCGTGACGACCACAGACACAATGAGATACTATAGCTTCACGTACGCAGGGCCAACGATGGTTCCGGCAGGCTGGTGGTACCAGTCCTCTATCGTGAGCACGGTGCTCTCTGGTGGCTCACAATCAGATCTACCGCAAGATACCTCTTCGCATCAGTCCTTACCGTCGTCTACATCATAGAGGTCGGCAAAAGGGTCGTCCGGATCGTAGACCACGAACGGGCCCCGGAGGCCGTCGCAGTACTGAAGGTTGAAGTGGCTGTGGTACCAGAACGTACCTGCAATGGCAGTGTCATTTAGAACAATCAGCAGTTCACGCCCGTGATCAGAGACGCCGACTTACCCGCCTGCTGGGGGACGGTGAAGTCGTACAAGAATGAGTCGCCCGGACTGATGGGGCACTGCGTGACACCCCCGGGCCCATCGGCCCAGTTCGTCCCCTGCTGGAAGATGCCGTGCCAATGCTGCAAACATCGAGGTGGCGTCAGTCCGGATTGAGGTGGTACAGAATAAAATGTGGACTTACGACAGTCGTGGGCGTGATCAGCGTCGTGTTGGTGAGTTGATCAACAACATTGATCTGGAAACGATCGCCCTACAAAGATCCCGTGAGAATGGATGGGTGTAGCGAGAATACGATGGCGCTCACCTTGTTTCCTGTGAGCAGAGGTCCGGGGGTTTGACCGTTGATGAGGATCGCTTCGCGCGCGAACCCATCAGGGCTCACGACGCCATTGGTGAGTGTGAGGGTGCCGGTGGGCCCTACCGATGCAGAGACTCGTGCGCTGAGGGTGAGGACCGCGGCGAGGGCGAGTGAAGCGAAGGAGGGCATCTTTCTCGAACGTTGAGTACAAGAAGTGGACCTGAGAAGCCTGGAAAGCGTCGTTGAGGCGACCTGGTTTATATATGCAGGCTCGTAGTCTCCATTATGTTTTGAGATGCAGCCGGTGAAATACCCGCGTGCAAGGAGCGGGTCAGGGAGAGCACGCATGTGCAATACTGTCTCTCCAAATGGAGCGCAGACGAAATACAAAAACTGCCATTTCGCGCCGTGTATGTCCAATCGGTCTGAAAACGACGCTACGATGAGCCCCGAAAATGACAGATCTTGGAGATAAAACACACCAAATGCCGACAAAACCGGTCCACAACGAGCAATGAAGGGGCGTTATGCGGATGCGGCAAATAGCGATGGCAGGCCTCAGGGACGCTGCAAGGTCCGCAGGCGCGACTTCCGAGCGATTCTTGTCAGTAGAGTGCTACGCATCAGCGGAATGGGAAACGCGTACGCGCGCCCCCACCGAAAATGACCCAAGCCGGCTCGAGACTACGCGCGCACCAGTTACGTTCAGGAATCCGCACCACAAGAAGTAACACCGCAGCGTCACCGCGGGGCACTGTCAATCAAGGCAGTTAGAAGGGCTGGTGCTTCCTCGCGCTGCAGTGCGCGAGAATAGAATATAGAATAGAATGCATACCTAACTAACCAAAAATATGATATTGCCGCGAGCCCGAGTCAAAACTTGACATTGCTACCCTGGGTTGCCGGTTCCGTGGGTCTCTACTAGAAGGCTGAGACACCGAGACACAAGCGGGCGCCGCAGCGAGGGACTCAGGGAGCGGGGCAAACGCGCATATTTAGCAATGCAACAATGATGTTCATTACTTCGTGGCGAGGCGCCCGTGCAGTACTGCGAGCAATTCTGTCAATCGAAGATGTATCACGGCTTAGGGAACCTGCGTACGTCACCTATTCACTAACGCTAGATTTGTCGCACAATTGCCTCAGGCTACGGCTACGGCCACGGCTACGGCACACGGCACAAATACAGGCCGCCTTGTCTCGCAGCGATGGAATCCGCGTCCGCTGTTGATCATTGTGCTGCTGATACCCTTACCCTAAGCGTGGCTATTTGAAGAACGCTGGAAACGCGTATGCTCCTGCCATCTGGTGAATGTCAATGAGGCACCATCTCTGTGATGGAGGTGAGTCTAGACGTCGCGCGAAATGTTGCAATACTCTGGCCTCCTCGTAACCTCCGACTGATGCGGCACGCTGGAATGCCATCCCACGCCGTGTCGTCCAAATCAATTGTCGACAGGTGAGGCGTCTTAAGCCTTTCTTTCTAAAATGCAGCGTGGCTTCTAGTGAAACTGGGGTCACCTATTGCACCAGTACAGTATGGAAGTGTGGTGCTTACTCAATCATCGCACAATTGCCTCAGGCTACGGCAGACGGCACGAATACAGGCCGCTTCGTTTGGCGACGACATTGAAGTCCGAGTCCGCTTGACCGTCTGTGCTGCTGTTACTCCTCCGAGCTTTGCTATTTGGAGAGCAGTGGCAGTCGTGTACCTTCGCCATCTGGTGATTGTCAATGAGCATTGAGGTACCGTCTCTGTAATGGAGGTAAGCCTAGACGTTGCGCATCGTTTTACAATGCAATACACTGACCTCCTTGTAACCTCCGACCGATGCAGCATGCCGCATGTGGTCTCACGTCCTGTCTTCCAATTAATTATTGATTATTTCACGGGGCAAGTTATGCGGCGCACCCGCAGCCGTGCCAATCACCTATGAGCGCATGGAAACCAATTTTCTAATTGTAATTTGAACCCTGACAGGGTTGCCGGTGGTATGTGTTTCGAACGCGCGCCTTGACACGGGTCTTCCAAGCTGGAGATTCGCGAGGTTCGGCCGTGCATGACTTCGATTCGATGCGAACCGAGAGCTCGGTGAGCTCAGTAAACGCGACCCTAAAATATACGAGAAGGCGGGCGACATCAGAACGCGAACGAACGAAAGACTGAGCATCTCGCCGCTGCCTTAGCCTATGGGGTACCCGCACGCGTCGTATGTCGTATGTCGCTCATGATGACTACGAGTATGAGTGCCTATGGAACTATGTGGACGCCAGACGGCGTGTTCGAGAGCGTAGTAGTTGGAAACTTCGCGTTTGATTTGCCCGTTAGCTTCGAATTTGCCGCAAGACGCGCCCTCCGACGGAGGGCCTTTCGGCCGCTGGCAATTGTGCAGATGATACCTCCTTTTGGAAACGAACGACGAAGCATCGAAGTCTGCACCTGCGGGCACGTGTACGGTCAGAACGGTTTTGCATACTCAGTACTCAGTGGTGACTTACCGTACATCAGAACAGCGTTTGAGGTCGTGAACCGTCCCGACATGAACGCGTTGGCTGATGTCGCGCAACTGCAAAGTTAGATTGGAGATAGAACGTGCAATACGATGGTCCTGAAGCACAAAAATGTTTTCATAAGGACGAGGTTTACAGTTGCCATCATCGACCCGCGTAGGCATCGTCAGAGATCCGTGGGAACAATTTCGCGCCCATCCCAATAAGGGCATGACTAAGCCACTTACCGCCAAGTGGCTGACCGCTCCTCCTCGAGCCTCCACCGCCCCGCAAAGCTAGGCATGACGACGACGCGGCAGGACCCAGTCGGACGCATTGGGAGGGGAATGGGGGATAAGAGCCAGCCGCATTCCTCGGTCTCTCTCTCTCTCTTAACTCTCATCCCACACGACTATCATCATGTTTTTGACATCGTGCGCACTCCTTTTGTCGTGTTCTGTCATGTCCGTGTCCGCGCAGTACGGGTACTACAACCGCAGACACAGCCTCGCAGGCGGCATCATCGCAGGAATTGTCGTTGGTGCGCCCTCTTTTTCTCGATCTTCATATCCAATGCTCACGCTGCGTCCATTTTTTTTCAGCGGTGGTCTGTGGTCTGTTCCTCTGTGCACTGCTGAGCATGTGCACGATGCGCCGGCGGCGGGGGCAGACGATGCTTCCAGGGACAAATGGTGGCTTCCTGCCCTTCACGCGCCCGACCACCCAGGCCGGCGCCAACAGTTATAATGGCCCCCCGCAGGCGGGCTACGCCAACACCAGCAACGGTCCGCAACCAGGGTGGAACGGTGCTGCAAGTGGTCCATATCAGCCTCCAATGGAGCCACCCCCGCCTCCGCCTTATCCTGGAAAGGAGGCGTACCCAGGCCAAGAAGCCGCACCGCAACCTGGCGGCTTTGCTCCACCACCTGGACCTCCTCCAGCTGCTCACATCAAGTAGCGCGGTTCGTTATTCTGCAAGTCATTGCCGCTTCTTTGCTGATTTGGTTCTCGTTTCAGGCGAGCTTCGTAGATTCTGTGCAGGATTGTTCAGGAGAGTGCAGAGATCGCGACGCCGCTTGACTCTGCGTATTTACCCCCTCGCTATAATCATACCCATTATTCTCGTTGCAAATACATGAAAATGCAGTATTCACCATGAGATACGCTCCCTCATCGCGAAGCCAGATGGACATCATGCTCGGCATCTACTGCACTCGTTGCATTTATTTCCGCCAAGTGCCTTATCCATACCATAACAGGCTTCGGTATATCCAAATCTAGCCAAGCGTGTCGATTCCAGTCTGGTCCTTCCTCTTGGCTGCCATCGCGGTTGAACTCGCGCGAAATGAGACTGCGCATCGTCCGCATTGTATTGACTGTGGGTAAGTGCCGGCCATGCTGCGCTGACTTGACTTGACCTGCGCGGAATCGCGGGAGCTGTACGACCCCTCGAAGTCACCGACCACAACTCGCACCCAACCTACTCGCGGCGCACCCATATCCGCAACACGAGCATGTGCGGCATAATCTGCACGTTGCTATTAGCATCCTCACTTCTCTCTACTCTTGTATCCGCCCAGTACTACGACCATCACTCCAGCGCCGCCGGTCGAATAATCGCAGGCATCATTGTAGGTCAGTAGCCTATCTAATTCTATCCGCAAACACCTCGGAAGGGTTGACAGCTCCAATTTCTTTTGGTGCATTTGCTAGCAGCAGTGCTTGTGGTGATATTGATCGCCTTGCTCTTCTTCTGGGTCACGCGCTACCGGCGTCGCGTACGGCCTATGGGCGGGCTCATCCGCTTCGGTCGTCCCAGCTCGCCAAATTTTAGGCTACAGACCATGCCATACTCCGCATCTGAAGTTGCGCATTCATGGGCTGGTGAAGCGACTCAGGCTGGCGAGCAGTCTTATTATGCACCGTCGTTTGGACCCCCGCCGCCTGCATACCACTGGCAAGAACCTGAACCATACAAAGAGGCATATCACCCTGCCGTTTAATATGCGCGCAACTACCTGGAAGCTGATTCATAATGTTGTGCGTCGTCTCTTCATCTTTCTCTTGAACACGTCGTTCCATCTCTCTTCACAGTATACCCGTTCTCATCCTCAATGTATCAGTCCTACATCATGTGCCGCAGCGTTGACACTCGCGGTGCTACCTTCCAATATCCTATCATGTGTATGGTGCTCACATTTAACTAGTCAACGGTATCGACGCCATTATAATTATGATCTGTGGCGTCGCGCTCCGCGGTCTCCATGCCTCTCCCGACTACCGGGACCCATCGTGCACAGCGTCCGCCGTGTGTTCGAGAGCCAATATACTTCACTTGGACATATACTGTACCGTAACCTCAATCGCTCCTCGCGAAGCCTCCCTAAAACACAACTCACACTCTCACCGCCGATCCTACAAATTCGACATCTGTCACACCAGCCCGTTTCGAATTCGTCGTATGTCGTATTTCAGGAAACATTACGGAGTGTCTGGACTCTGGAACGCATGCATGCATTGCTCTCGACCCCGACGCTGTGAGCACCCATCCACATTGCGCATGCAGTTGTCAACTGAATATGCCCCGGGGTTTGTACACAGCCGGCGCGCGGTGAGAACTCAGGCGGGATGACGCTATTCCTGCACCGTGCACGGTCTGGCTCTCTTTGTCTGGTCCGTGTGCAGCGCGGGGTAAGGGCCCCATTCACTCAGGTTTGCCACCTGCGCTACAGCTGGGGACGCGGTACGTCGTCATCGTCATCCAGTGCGTCTCGTCTGCACAGGGTTCCAACGTCAACACGGCTAGGCACGTCTTTAACGAACGTCCTGGGCTCCTCGAGAGGCAATGTGCCTGAGCCAAATTCTTTTCTAGTCAGGTTCTCTTCCGTCGCACGCTCATTTCTCGTCGATCGTCATTCCCTCCAGCCGGTAATCCCGGCCCGGCCCGCGCCCTTCGGGCCCGCGTTAGAACCTAGCTGCAAGCTGACGCCGCCAATTTGCCTCTCAGACTACGCAGAAGCCACAGGATATCAGAGCTTCACACGATGCTACGGGGCACCTGCGCCGCACGAATCTGTTGCATCAAGCGGCGGCGGCGTGCGCGTCCTGTTCACCCATGCATCTGTCGCTGTTGGCGAGCCTAAAACCCACACGCCCCAATTCTCACCGATCCCCACTTCAGCGGCGCTGATTGTGCGTTGTATTTCTGGGAGTCTACGCGCAGGACGCGGACCATAACAGCGGTGGCGTCTCACTCTTCACAAATTTTGAGGCGCATCAATCGCGCTCCCGCGAAGAAGGCGCTGCAGGGCAGCGCGCCTCTCTTGATTGAACGGGTGCAGGTAAGCAGGCGAGAGTCTCTATTATAAGCATACGTCTATGTCCCCGGTGCCAATCATCGAAGCAAATATATGGGGTAAATTGAGGCACAGTACACCCTATCAAACGCACTCCTCCTCAGTGGCCTTAATACAGACCCAGTATCGAAATCCTCCTCGGCTCTCTTGTGAACCTGAGTGAAGGATGTTTCGGAATGTCAAGGGCAAGTTCTAAATCCATATCATTGCATTATTGTTGCTGTTGACTTGTCTACGAGTCCATCAAGAACGCTCTCCGCCGTGAGCCCTGCGCGGAATCCCTTGTTCGATGATACATTCCTGATCTCGAGTATGCGCCACTGAAACTAAAGTCCATCACGACAAGCACAGACGTGAGTCACTTCGTCTCAGGTCGGCCCTCTAATGATCCGAGGGATCAAGCGCGTTGTAGATGGTGCAGAGGTTGGTCCAGTCGGCTGGGCACGGAAGATATGAGCACGGGTCCGGCTGACAAATATACACATGTTCAAGGACGTACCGGGAGGAGAGTTCACGGAAGCGACATCGGGGATGTCCTCAGCGAACACGACGGCGAAGCCGGCTTCCAAGTGCCAGTCGATATGGCAGTGCAGGAACCAGGGGCCCGGGTTGTTCGTCTGGAAACAAGGGTCAGGGCAGAGCCGAAGGGTTAGAGGGAGGTATAACGCACCTCGAAGCGGATCGTGACGTTATCGGGCGACGCACCGATGCTCACGACGTCGCGGCGGACGGGGTTCACGTAGTTAGGCTCCGTCGCGCCCGAGGGCTTCACCACGCTGAACGCGTGTCCGTGCAAGTGGAAGGGGTGCGGCCCGCCTGCGGCGAGGGCAGGGAGACTCAACTCGATGACCGCGTTCGCAGGCAGGGCGTAGATGCTGCCGGACGGCAGCAGGTCCTGTGCGGACTGCGCGCCACTGAGGATCTGGAGCAGGACGGGGACCGTGGGCGGCACGAACGTCGCACCGTTGATTTGGAACTTAAGCGTCGAGCCGTCCTGTGCGCCACGACGGGTCAATTGAGTAATGGGACAAAGACTATCGGAAACACGTACGAAGACAAGGTTGAGGTTCAGCGGGTAGTCGACGCCACCCGGGAACGGCTGGCCAGGAGCGGCAGGGTTGTCCAAGGGATGGAGGTTCAGCTCGCTAAGCGGGTTGGTAGCGGTGACCAGCGGGGTGGTGGGCTCGACCGCGTCAGCTCCGACGTAGCGCAGGATAGCAGAGTTGATACCGCCGGCGAAGCCTTGTGTCGGGCCCGTGTTGGGGTTGGCGCGGATCCAGTAGTTGTCGACGGGCTGGTTCGCAGTGAGCTGTCCCTCGATAGTCAGTATCTGATGGCCTGGGTTATGTTTCAAAGATCAGTACGTACAACAAACGAGTAACGCTGGCCAGCGAAGATGGTGATCTGGTCCACGAGAAGCGGCTCGTGAGAGATGGCGTCGACCTCGATCACATTCAAGTCATGTCCGTCGATGCTGAATGTGAAGTTGGGGTCGCATGAGATCGAGACCAAGCGGAAACGATAGCTACGAACAGCGGCTGTCAGAACGGTGTTAGCACTAGGGAGTGAGCATAGACAAACCGTTTGCCAGCCTCGACACTGATCACTGCCAGATCAGACACGACGGCACCCGGCCCGCCGAAGCGTCCGAGACCATTGATGAGGGTAGTATCAGCCGCCCTAGACGAGAAGTCAGTGAAATGTTACAGCAACAATGTATTTGGAAGCGCACGGGAATGGGCTGCCCAGCCTTGCGGCAATGTGGTACCAGTCTGCCAACGTGATAACCGTGGACTCTGAATTTGAATGTCAGTGAGGCCCACAATACACTTTGAATCAACTTGGATATTTACCATCGTCAACATCATACAGATCAGCATGTGGATCGTTGGGATCATACACTACCAGGGCACCGCGCAATCCGTCGCAATATTGCGTGGACAAATGGCTATGGTACCAAAAAGTGCCTGCAGAAAGATGACGTTTCAGCTCTGACCGCTTCCACGCGTTTTACGTTGACTGACCTGCTTGATCGTCCGCTTGGAAATTGTACAAGAAAGAATCACCGGAAGCAATAGGGCACTGATTGACAAAGGCCGGACCATCAGCCCAGTTCGTTCCGTGCTGGAAGAACCCATGCCAGTGCTATTGCAGAGACGTCAGTATAGCGATAAGCACTGAATGCACGACAGGTCACTGACAATGGTCGTAGTCTTGAGCATCGTCGCGTTCGTGAGATCGTCGATCACGTTGATCTGGAAGTTGTCTCCCTGCACGATGAAGAGGCAATTTAGCGAGCAGTCGCAACGGAGGATGTAAGCTCAATACCTTGTTTCCAGTGATGAGGGGCCCAGGGAAGGTGCCTCCCGCGAGGACAGCCTGGCGAGAGAAACCGTCGGGAGTGACGGCATCATTCACGATGTGCAAGTCCGTAACAGGGCCGATGGCGGCGAGCGCACCACTGGTGAGTCCTGCTACAACGAGTGCAGCGGAGCGAGTGAACGTATACATATGGTAGAAGGACTGTGTGGATACCTCTGCTCTGGCGAGGGATGGGGGACGGAGAGTCGACACCTACGAGTTATTATACGTTGCTGTCTTGACAGCTGAAGAACCCAGCAGTACAACGGCCGCCCAGTCGGTATGAGACACGCGTTTGAGTCCGGCAGTACCGAACGTGCTGCCGCTCATGACTCTCTCGAGAAGAGGGCTCCGTTGGCATTCTGTTGGCCGAATATCGCGCGACTGGCTTCTCTGGCGTGAGACGGCTTGTCAGGAACATGAATTGCGGAGGCAAGAATGCAGACCGTATCATCGGGCTAGCGATGGCTAAGTCTGTTTTGTCTCGGTCCCGACTGCCATCAGACGTGCATGCGGACCCCGTGAAGGATTACTACAGTAGGTCTCCCACGACGGTATGCCTGGATTCAGCTATAGCCGGGGAAGGGCCCAAACAGAGTACTGAGTGAGCTCCCAAATAACATACGCCTTGAGTTTGATAGAAAACTTACATACGAGCGAGTCCGACCGGCCAAGGAAGTTCGATTGCCAGTGGGAATACGCAAGCCAGCGTCCATTCCGCTGGGTCGTGGATGGACACGGCTTGCAAGAAGTCCTGCACAAATAAATTACGTTAGGGAATTTCCTCTCAATTTCAGGTATCATTTCGCGTCAATATCGAACGGCGGATGATCGCATGTCAGATGGTAGTCACCCACTGCGCCGCTACAAGCTGCTGCGTATATCTAACATGTTAGAATGAGAAAGAGAGGCGTTCTAGGGATGAGAGGGAAAATTGACGCCGTGTGTTGGCCGGGCTCGGTGATTGCCTGTGGCCCGACATTGCGCTTTCTCGCGCCCTTGCGCTTGAACTTGGACCATCCTGTGAACTCGTCACTCTCTGCCGACTTTGCATTGCAAAATCTTTCCAGTGCATAGCCTTGCAGATGTGAGACACGCTTCCTTAGCGTCACCTGGATCTTCCTGAGTCATGAGGCAATTCCCCACGAATCGCTGCTCGCCCCCGGGTTTGATGTCGGGTTGTCAGTCGCCGACCGTGCAGCGATGACCGCTCCATTCTCACAGGCGAGTAGCGCGAAGAGATGGGAGATAGCTTTTGAGGCGCGTTCCTTACCCTCGTCTGTCCAATCAGTATAATCTCATCAGTTTCTTAGGATGGACGCTGCTCGTACAGAGCCCGGACTGGCTCGAGCTCTCGCTAGATGAAGCGGGATAGACTTTGTCTTCAGGGGGTCCCTCGATCCTAGCATGCGAGCATCATCCCCGTAAGCTTCCTTTCACACCATAACCTCTGGCCGTGGCAGGTCATCGAAGTTCCGAGGCAGAGTGGACTTTACGCAAACATCGTCTCACCCTTGGAAGCCCTCGATAGCCAAAACTCTCTTATGCACATACTCACGCCTCTTGCGACATAGAGATGGACTATGATTCGGGCAGATTTAGCTGCAAATCACAAACCGTCATCATCCTTCGGGATGCGATGGACTCGGCGCGCGCGTTATGGCATCCTCATATCTCCGTCACGCACGCGAACGCTTTCAAGGGTACTTACTACATCACCGATTGGCCCTGCAGAATGCGCTTTCGTCGCCTCCGCGTTCTAGACAATCAAGGGGCTTGGTCACGGAGAGCGGTTCGTTTCGGCATCACGTTCCCTTCTTGCCCGTACTCACTTCCGTCCGCCGACGTACAATTACCCAAAACTCATATGGAAGGTATTAACGCTCCATTACGTGTAAAACACAAAGCGACCGTCTGACATATCGCCTTAGACATGCATATGACTCTCTTCACGGCGAACTACTCGCCGTTCAGCATTGTTCCATTGCTTCAGATGTTCTATGAGGCACTGCAGCAAGCCCTCGTTTTGGCCGATGCAGTCATCCCGCTGGCTCAAAACGTGATGCCAAGATTACGAGGCATTTATCTTCGGCCGTGCATGCCTGCGCACCCCGCGCATCGCAACGATCCTGCGCATCAACGTCAATCATTCGCACTAACAATGGTCAACTTGCTCTCGCGGTACCTCGCAATGCGCAGACGGCTCCGGCCCCATATAGTATGGTGGCTGGCAAAACATATCCTGAGGCGGTTCCAACGCAGTCGGCTTCCATCAGTATTCTCGCGGTGTGCGGCGGGCACTACCAATGCCGAAGTCATCACGTACCTGGCGCGGACGATGTCATGGACCTTTGCCTTCCGCAGAGGGAGGATATCCGACGTTTCGCTCTTTGCGCCTTTGAAATGGGTGCGATGGTCGGTCTGGTACTGATGTCTGCCCTCCATTGGATGCATTGTTGAAGGTGGTTCTCCCGCTCGGTCATGGCGACATAGGCCAATGTTGTGGTATAAGACTTTCTGGGCCGTATTTGGGAGGACCATCGACGCTCGCTCTTCAGACTCTGCACGTCGCTCCCCAGAACCACTTTCCACAGACCCCCCATCAGTTTGGCCTTGCACCATGTTCACCAAGAACGTCCTCCTGACTCTCGCATGCGTTGCTGTCGCCGGTGCCACAGCTATCCCTTCCGTGAGTGCTACGATGTTCTTACATACAAGTGAGCTCATCGACGCGCATTCAGGCCTCTGATGTGGAGCCATCTGTCGCGACCTCGACGTTTACTGCCACCAAAGTCGTACCCACGATAGTCGACTGTCAGTCCTTCATAGTATCTTACTTGGTAAACATACTGAATCCTGTTCCAGTTGCTCCCTTCCTCACGGTGCATACCGACACCGTCATATGGACCGAGACCCTCTCCCCGTCCTCGGTCGCAACCACCGTGTCTGCTTGAAGATGATGGAAGATTAAATCCCGATGTCCACCACACAACACACGTATTTCACATACTACCTTGTACATGTGCGTCAACGAGCCTCCACATCTCTCGCGTCCCCAGTGCTGATCTAAGCGCACGTCACTGCCACAGACCATACGAATCGATAAATGAGATGCGCACCCCCACCACGCCCGTTTTACAGTCAAGTAACCGTACTGCAGCCGTGCGGCCGTGGGCCCGTTGATCTGCTCGGGCTGCGGTCTGAATCTCCCGCGCGCAGGAAACTGTGCAGTCCCAGCAGATTGCTATCAGGCGCCGTGCGCGCGGGACAGTGGCAGGTCACGTCTCTACGTGCGCATGAGGCCCATCGCGTGCATCGTTACGATCGCCCGGGGCGGAGTTCACGTTCATCTCGCTCATCGCCCTCGATCCTGGGCCCGCCGCCTATCTGACACCCAGTCTGAGAAGATGCAGATGCGGCAGCCAGATCTCCTGGGACCCTGCTCCCTATGTCACCGAATAAGGTTCGGCGACACAACACGCGGTACGCAGACCTTCATATGTCTGGGAAAAAGTGCACTGAAGGGGCAAGAATGTTGGGCGTATGTCGCGCTCCGTCCACTCAGAACATACGCAGTGGCTCCCGTGCCTCTAGGCCCCAGGGCACCTCACACGACATGAGCGCGTCATCGTCGACCAGTGAGCGGTGGCACATGAATGTGCGTGCGCATTCGCCACGGTATGTACATTTTGACCGGGGCCCGGCTTTTGGCTATGATACAGACGGTCTGCGCTCTAACTACCGTCGTTGCGGCGACATACGATGTGATTGCGAAAGTCCCAAGAAAAACAGGCAGGAGGCTGTACAAGAAAACAACAGGTGCAAGGCGCAATTCGTGTATGCGTGCGAGAGGAAGCGGATATGTTACGCGCCAGAAGGCGCTGGACTCTGGAGAGCGGAGAGCAAGGTGTATGCGGGATATGGACAAGGATATGGATATGACGGGGTCATAACTCGAGAGCGAGCGAGCAGTGTTCGTACAATCGTCCAAGGGAGAGATCAGGGGATACCAATAAGTACTGGCCACGCGAGACCCAGGGAAGGAGAGGGGAGAGACGAGACAGGGCAAGACAAGACAAGACGAGTCTGACGATGATACAATTCTGATGTTTTGGTTCTTTGGGCTGATGCTATGCAAGTGGGCCGGCGACTGTGTGTCGGGCTCGGATATCTGTATCTGGTGGCGGTCGGTGCAGAGCCAATGTTTGTGCGCTGTGCGTAGGAATAAAGAGGACAATCAGTCCGCGCCCCGGCTGCCGGGAGCGCTCAGTCGTCGAGCATGCGCACGACGTCGCCCTGGAAGGATATGTCGCCGCGCTCGTGCAGTGCCGTGGCGGCTTTTGTGACCTCGGTCGTGTCGAACTCCTCGTGCTTGTCGGCGGGTATGGCCGCGTTCAGGTACGTGACGAGCGACGCGATGGTCAGGTCGTCGCCGCGGTCGTATGTCGTGCGGAATAAATAGCGGATCGACCGATGTGCGAAATCCAACCTGCGAGTCGCGACGAGCAGAGTGATGTCAGTGTGACTGGTGGATATATGCGCGAAAAAGACAGGCTTTACCTCCCCGCGGGGCTTTCCAGGTCAGCGAAGGGCGTCGGGTCCTCGTAATCTATGTCGATCTCGCCCTCCGCGTCTTCGTCGCCGTCCGACTCGTTGAGGGCAGCAGCTTTCTGGTCTAATAGGGCCTTGCGCTCCTCTATCGCCTTCAGCTCAGCCGCTTTGGCCGCGCGCCGCGCCTTCCGTCGCTCCGCGCGCTGTTCCGCACGCCGGCGCTTGGCGTCCTCATCGCCGTCGCCCGAGCCTTCCTCGGAGTCGAGCTCGTCGCTGTCCTCATTTCCCTCCTCGATCTTGCGCTTCTCCTCGCGCTGCAGCGCCTCCATCTGCGCATGGTACTCTGCAAACGCAGCCTCTTTCTGCGAGCGCTTCTGCCTAAGGAGAGCGGGAAAGAAGTTGGTCAGCAACAAGACACAGCAGAGAAGCGGGGGACAGAACATACTGCCTGGCGAGACATTTTCCGCGGTGCTGGATCCACGGGTACGCGCAGTACGAGCTGTCTTGACGCAACTGCACCCACTTACGGCACATAGAGCAAAACACCCGGTTGGGCTCCACCTGTGTGATGAGCGGGTCGCCGCGCAGGGATGCCGCGCGCTGCTCCGCGTTCCGCCGCCGCGACTCCTGCGTGGGCGGGAAGTTCGACGGGTTCAGGTCTTTGAAGGACGCCGCGGAGATCTTGACCGGGCTCGCGGGGGCCCTTGCCGCATTGGACTGCAGCGGGGGCGAGAGCATCGGCGTGGACGACGAGACCATCGCCATGAGGTGCTTCGAGGGCGGCGGCACGCTGTCGATGGTCGGGATGCTGCGAAGGGGGCTCAGAATCATGGCTGCGCGATGGACTTGGTAGGCGGGGCGCGCGTACCTAGAGCTGGGCCCAGCGACGGGCGCACTGTTGTTTTTGTTCTGCACGCACGTCGTCTTGTGCTTAGTCCACGCTTGCACGGCCTGCGCGTTGTCGTTCGCGGGGAGCGTGATCCACGCCTCGCAGATCTTGCACAACACGCGCTCGGCGTCGAACTTGCGCACATACGGGTCGTTCGCGAAGACATTGCCGCGCTTGTCGCTCGCGTTGGAGTTGCGCCTGCACGAACCGCGGTCATAGAGTGGTTAGCAGGGCCCGCCAGGGTCGCGAAGCGCGGGAAGACAGGTACGCACGACTTCTTCGCCAGGCAGCTCTTGCGGTGCGCGTCCCAGGGGATCGAGCAGTAAGTCGAGTTGGGGCGGAGGCGGATCCACTTGTCACACGACGCGCACAGCACGCGGTATGCCTCGAACTGCGCGACGTAGGGGTCCGTGCGCAGGTACTCGATGCGCTCCTCCTCCGACCGCTTAGCGCGGCGCCGCTTGGCGAGCGGGGCGGCGGGCTCGCTCTGCGTCTCTGGCGTGTAGATGACGGGCTCTGCGACCGTGACGGGCTGGGATGCGTTCGGGCTGCAGAGCGCCCCGGGCGAAAAAGCGAGAAAATATAAGATATTGTCAAAGCGCGCGCGCGGACTGGGAAGGGCGGTCTGCTCACCACTGCGCGCGATGCAGGTCCCACTGCCTGACCGTGAACCCGCCCGTGCTCCCGTCTCTGAAGGAAATCTCCTCGCCACACGCCTCGCAGGTGATGTGCCCGTCCTCGTACTCGTTCTTCGATGGCTGGCCGTCGGGCGCGTGACCGCTGGTGGGCGTGGTGGGCTCCGCTGGCGCACCCGCCGCGGCGGGCTCTTGGGGCGAGAGGGCCTTGCGTTTCTGTGGAACACTGGGAAAGAGAAAGAACACGTCTGAATATGCGCAGTCGCCCTGCGTCGAGTTTAGGAGGCTGGACATACACCGGGTCGGTCTCCATGACCTGAAAATGCTGCTGGGGGTATGGGGCCTTTTGGAGGGTGTCTCAGAATATGAGGACGAGGGAGAGGGAGAGCAACACGCGCCGTGATTATGTGCTGGCCCGTCGCTGCATGCCCTGACAGTTGCGGTGTCCGGTGAGTTTGTTGGTCGTGCGGACGGTGCTGGAGGTCGACGGCGGGGGCGACGACGGGCGGGGACAGCGACTTTGAGGGAGTGTTGGGCGAGGCGAGGGGTTATAAAATGGGCAGAAGAGGGAAGCGAAACATTTGAATGGAGGAAGAAATTCCGGAAATTCGAAAAACAAACACAGAATAGTAACCAAATGGTAAAGGAAAGGACAGAATTCCCAGGCCGAAATTGCAATCTCCCTTCCGCGAAAGTCAGTGCAGGGTCCAAGCTCTCTCTCCAGGTCAAGTATGGTCAGAAAAGCATGCCAGCTCGCTCCTCGCCAGCCTACAGCGAGCCTGCAGCCAGACCTTACTCTCCAAGCTGCCGCTAGCCTAGACCAAAACAAACGCCTTGTTCCCCACATATAAACCAACAAGGTTCGCTGATATGTCAACTCAGCGTTGGGAGAGTCCCTACTCCGTTTGTTTTCCTCCGTGATCTCGTTCTCAGCCATCGCAGCAGATCCAACCGCCACGGCCCTCTTCGCCTGATTGAGCGGTGTTCTTTCCAACATTTCCCGCACCCCAGCGCGATATGTTGCTGTGGCCGACGTGCCTCCATCTGTGAGAACACAGGACTAGGTTTATGGCGGCTACGACGCGCTTTTAAACCGGCCACAAGCTTATTCGGACGTGCGTAATAGCAGGCCATGTGCACGCAGACACTCTCCGCCGACATAGCCAACACATGCCGCTGGATTTTACTTGTAATCTCCACACCAACCCAGTCCGGAAGGGCTGTGAGGGCCACACAACATTCAGTGCGGCGTATCTGACATGTCATATCAATGCGCGGAATTCTAGATGCTTACAGACTCGTCCGCTTGTGGTAGCTATGCCGAACAGAGAGACCCTCCTTCCTTGAACGTGGCCGCCGTACCCAGCCTGGATGAGAAAACACCGGAAATAAGACAGAACTGCAACAAACCGTGTGTAGCAAAATCACACCATCACAACAGAAGGGCGACAGTGTACCTCACCGTCAGAACCCTCTTTGCGATAGGCTGCAGATGACTCCAGATATCGTCGTCAACCCGATGTGTGTCCTCAACAGGCAGTTCACTGCAGAACACAGCTTGGCGGGCCCACACGACGCCGTCGTGATTTAGGGTACGAAGGCGCCGTTCTGTTGCAGACGGAGGCTTCTGCCATTGAACTGGAAGAATTTCTTCATAATGAGACCTATCCAATGAGAAAAAAGGGCATTATCGCCACGTAACGACGCTCTAGACTACACCTTGCCGTGTCCGCCCTGTTCAAGGAATGTCTTCAACCGTATGACAATGGCCTCCAGGCCCTCCAGCCATTTCTTGAGTTCCACGTCGAATTTCTCGTGGGGCGTGCCTTCCGTGAGCCGGTTATAAAAATCCTCGCGGTGGGGCACGGCTCGGATAGCGACCTACGGATCCGATAGTGCGCCACATCAGCAGGGGTGCGCGGCACGCAGCAAGAATACCGATACGCACTGTCACGACGGACCGGATGATGAACGAGTGGTGTGGCCTGAGGACGGTGTCATAAGACCGCCTGAAACAGACGTGCAGCTCTGCGCTCCGGTCATTCTGCATGTTTTGCAGCGCCTGGCAGGTGAACAGAAGGCCGCTTTCCGGAATAGAGCAGGTGGGACACGGATGAGCTTCACACGGACACGGCCCAGAGTGGCAAGAAAAAACCAATGCTTACCGAGTGAGCCGCACAAGGCAGGCCGTTGCGTGACGCTGACCTTCCTGCGCTTCGTGGTGTACCATCTTCTCCAAAGTCGAAGACTCTTTCTCGGTGGCCTGGTACCTGGTGCGAACGCCCTGGGCACGAACGTCAGTCTCGGGTTATTCTTTACGGAGAAACAAACATAGCTCACCGCCACATTGGTTCGCAGATCGGTCTGCACGAACGAAAAGACGGTGCTGCCCGCCAGGTCTAGGGCGTACGACCGTAAGTTCCCAAAGTACACGGCGACACAGAGACATTCCAGCTATCTCACCAAACATATTGAGGAAGTCATCTGACGCGTGTAAAAACGAAGCAGTGTCCACTCCGTCGTCTGTAATCAGAACATCTGAGAAGGACTGCACGAACCAGTCAGAATGTCGTCCAGGGTTCACATGAACACTGCCAGCCACATATCTCGGAGATGAAATAACATTCGCGTACCTTGGCACTCTCGTAATACGGAGCCATGTGCGGAAATAAGAGCGAGCGGCGGGATGGGCTGGGACTATGTGGACGTGCTCGCAGACATGCGCCACGTTTCTACGCGCACGACGGGGAGCTGTTGTAGTGCTCGCCTCGCGGACGTCTGCAGGCGTCGAGCTCTGTCGCTGCGCTTGCCTCGCGCGCCAGACGCGGCATTAGACTCCCAGCCAGCCCCCGGACCACGCCTCCTGAGACGCGGGGTCTGGGCACGTCTCCTTTCGCGACCTGGCCATGGGCGTCGTCGCTGTGGCCGTGTAGGCAGGTCGCCGTCGCCCACCACGCACGGCTGATCACGGACGACGAGCTTGCCCCCACCCTCGACGTGCTTTTCTTGCGGGCTGCCCTCACGTCTCTCCCTCCGATCTCTTACGATAATGGCACGCGCATACGCGGATGTCAACGCCCGTCTCGGCCCTTTGTGGTACGAATATGGTGAGCACTCCTCGCATTTAGCAGCTGACGGGCCACATCGCTGTTGTCTGGTCAGCTGGAGAGTGGTCTGTGCTCTCGCAGGGCCTAGGCTGTGGCCAGCGGGCAGCGAGCCTAGGCAACCTAAAGATACGCTCGTTTGCCGTGACTGGTCGGGCGTGGCCTCTGCGCACAAACCGGGGTATTTCGAGCTGCTGGAGGGGGATGGGGGTGACGATGGGTGGTCCTAGGACGCAGTGCACCGTCTTCCCACGCACCCCCGTCGCGGGGACGTCGCGGCGGCCGCGCAGCCTGCGCTTCATCTTCCTTGACATGTGCGCTTCAATCAGACTTACCACACTGCAGAGAACCTCCAGATTGATTGGAATACGCCGGAGCGATACGAGATCGTGCAGCGGGTGGGTGGGGGAAAGTACTCGGAGGTGCGTGTGCTGCGGGACTCCCAGGCGAGCGCGTACTCACCCTGCGCCATCCAGGTCTTCGAGGGCATCGACATGTCCAACGAGGAGACCTGCATAATCAAGGTCCTCAAGCCTGTCGCGAAGAAGAAGATCAAGCGTGAGATCAAGATCCTGCGCAATCTCACCGGCGGGCCCAATATTGTCGGCCTGCTAGACGTCGTGCACGACCCACCGTCCCGCTCGAACAGCCTCATCATGGAGTACGTGCACAACACGGACTGGAAGGACCTCTTTCCCACATTCGCGGAGCTCGAGATCAAGCATTATATTTTCCAACTACTAGACGTGCGTCGCCCAATCCGTCTCGTGCTCGAGTGTCTCACACCTACTGATGCTGGTTGCCGCGTTCTGCAGGCGTTGAATTTTGTCCACTCACGAGGGATCATGCATAGAGATGTCAAGCCTGGCAACGTCATGTACGACCGGGAAAACCGCAAGGTGTGTGCGCCGCTTCCCCGCCACCGCACGCGCTGGTGTGGCGCCCGCAGTACGTTCGCTTACGCTTGGCCTTTCTCGAACGCAGTTGCGCTTGATAGACTGGGGGCTAGCCGAGTTCTACCACCCCGACACTGACTACCACATACGCGTCGGCTCGCGTTACTACAAGGCGCCCGAGCTGTTGGTGGGTTACAAGAAGTACGACTACAGTCTCGACCTGTGGAGTGTCGGGTGCATGCTCGCGTCCATGGTGCGTCATGTCCTTCTGTCTCGCCCGCCGCCACCTTTCCATGGGCATGTCGTGTGCATGCAGCGGTGGGATGCCCGGACGGGACACGATGATCACCGCGCTGACCCCCGCCCGCAGATCTTCCGCCGCGAGCACTTTTTCCGCGGGCGGGACAACGACGATCAGCTGCTCCGCATCCTCAAGGTGCTGGGCACAGACACGTTCGAGAAGTATCTCGAGAAATACGGGCTCTACGTCCGCACGGACAATCCAGCGATCCTCGAAAGGTGCGCTTCTCCGCTTCTGCGTCTGTTGGCCCCTTCTGACCGGGCGTATCGCCCTGTTTCTCGTGTTTCGTTACGTTACGCTCGTGATGTGCTTCGGTGGTATTTGGGATTACGTTGCCTGGCGTTCGTATTGCGGTCACTGTACCTGCGCATGATGCAGCCACGCACGGCTCCCGTGGGCGAAGTTCGTTAACACCGACAACAAGCCGAACGCATCGAACGAGGCTCTCGACCTCCTCGATCGCCTCCTGCGCTACGACCACTGCGAGCGCGACACCGCGGCTGCTGCGCTCGCGCACCCATACTTCAGTGCGTCGTTCTCGCCTAATCCTATGCGTGCTGGTCGCTTATTGATTATCACTGCCGCTTCCTCGCGCGTTATCTTCCTCCGCGCTTTGTCCCACGCCACTCAGACATCGTGCGACTGGGCACGAGCTCCAAGTCGGCCGAGCGGTTCAGCGACTCGGGCTTCTGCTCGACATAGTCAAATATGCGCACCACACTATACACTCCCTCCCGCCCTACAAATTTGCCTGGTGCACGCGTCACAGCCTGCGGCTCCCCGACGCCCCCTAACGCGCATGTTGCACATTGTCTTGTCTTGTCTCGCGCCCCCAAGCACTGCAATTTTCCTTTTCATCGACGGTCGGTTCGGACAGAGGACACTCCCCCGCCACACTGCTATCGTTATTTCCTAACCCCCGCTACTATTGCTGTATCTGCCACAGGTTCCGTCCCGTACAACACGCCCACTGTATCCGCTATGTATTTATGCCTAGACACGCCACACAGTGCTTGGTTGCTCGTCCCGCCGTGTTCGTTCCGGTTCGCCGATCGCTCGTCATGATGATCGCCCTCCCGCGACGCGCCCGCTCTCGCCTTCCTCCGTCATGTCATTTCCATCTCTCACCATATTTTACAGGGTCCCTTGTGGTTCCTGGATGGTTTTAATTCGACGTCCATCTGCAAGCCAGGCCGCCAGCCACACGCGTCGACGGCGCGTTACGACCGTGCTCCGTCAGCCTCAGGCGGCGGGACCGGATGACGATGACTCGCAGAGTATCTCCGTCTATTCGAATCTAGTTGATCCGGCGGCTGCACGAACCCACACCGTTGGCCTCCGTCCACTGGAAGTCTCTCTCTGCGAGCTCGGGCATTTGGTGCCATGGCGAGATATTTGATGGGCTACACGTGCGCGCACGGGGCCGAGACTAGTGTGTAGGTACGTGTGTGCGTCACCGCGCGCACTAACGTTTCAGAGCTCGGAGACGAAGGATGGATCACGGAGGCCTGGGCGCGGGTGCTGCGCCGAGTCGATCAGTCCTCCCGCCGGGTCGATTGCAATTATTGACTGCGACTTTGACTGGCGCGACTGTCCCTATTCTTCATTGATTATCCTCGAACTTGCCCCACTGCAGCACGCGCAACGCGGTCGGCGGTGGCGGGCGAGCGGGCCACAGGCGGTGCGTCCCTAACTCCCCCCGGGCGCTCGTGATTGTGGCGAGCACCGCTGGCCCGTTTCAGCTGGGGATGTGTGACTCGCAGAGACCGCGAACGTAGCTAGCGCGATGGCTGTTATTCAGCGAGCGCGGTGCGGGTGTATTGAGATGACCCTCTCACGATTATGCGCAAAAATGCACGCGTGACTGGGAGGAGGATGACAGAGAAAGCGTGCAGACGAGACCTGCCAGTAGCATTGCACGGAGAATATGTTCAGCCTTGACGGAAGGGCTTCAAACGGCAGTTTGTAATGGTTGCAGCGACGGTGTGAGGTCTTGGATGCGCTGTGAGAGGTCAAGTAACGGTAGTAACAAATAAGTTGCGGCTCCGGGAGTGTGTTGAGGGCCTCGAGTTGCGCCCCTTTCGAGGGAGATTGTCCCACCCGCAAATAATGATCGCTGCCAGTCTGATAAACGAGCACCGCAGCATCTGCATAGAACGCTAAAATAAGCTGATGCCTCCCTCTGCCAGCTGATGGCACGCAGCCCCCTTCTGGTAGCAACCACCTTTCTTTGATTCTCTCATCCTCAATGCCCGCCGATCTCTCAAAGCACCCCCCGCCCTCCCGCGCACGCCGTCCAGTCAAGAAGGACGCAGAGGAAGACAAGTTCGACAGCACGCACGCCCGCGAGATTGAGTTGAAGCGAAGCAGAGGTGAAATATCGTGTGCAGAGTGCCGTAGGTGCGATCAACCGCACTGTCTCATTCCATCCCTGTCCCGTTAACGCTCCTGCCGTCTTCTGCATCTCGTAGACTCAAGGTGATCCCAAACCATGCCGAGCCGTTCTCCAAAGTCAAGCCGTTGACCTGCCGTTACAGATTCGATGTGACAAGACCATCCCGTGCAAGTCATGTCAGGTAGGTGCATTGCCGCACTAGACGACTCGGCGTCCTCACGGCTCTTGTCCGCTTCAGCGCAGGGGATGTGCAGCCTTGTGTCCGAACGGTTCGTGCTTCGAATTCCATCAGACAGACTGCAAGGTACTGACGGAAGTCGCAGGGAGTCTTGCAACCGGACAAGGCACTAGGTGCGCGGGCCTGCTACGACCTCGGGTGCTCCGGTTTAATTCCCTCCCGCGCAGATTTGTTCTGGCAGCAACTGAATATTTACACAAGCGAATAGCAAAGATGAACGAACGTATCCGACAGCTCGAGGACGCTTTGGCTATCCTGCAAGCGCGATGCTCGAACGAGACCCACCCGCTTCTGCGCGACGACGCCCTCCCCTCAAAATTAGAGCAAGACGAAGAAGAGGAGGGAGCAGACGTAGAACCAGCGCACCACGCTGATATTATCGACACCTTTGGGACACTGTCAGTCTCAGACCATGGCGTGTCGCGTTTCTTCGGGCCGACGGGAGGGTCAGAGGTAGGCGTAATATTCGCATGGCGTATTGGCGCATCGCTGACCGCGTTTTCGCTCCCAGTATCTTCTCTTTGTATGTACAATGTATGTTTCTAGCTTCTCAAGATGCTAACCAGTCGTCCCGCAGACCGAAAACGACACACCGCCGCAATCCCCGCTTCTCGAGGGCCTCTCCCCAGAGTCGTCGCGCGACTCGGCGACTCCACCCATCAACGGCGAGATCACTCGCTTCTCCGCCTCGTTCCCCTTCACGCCTATTGGCGCGCCGCCCGAGGTGCAGTCGCTCATCGAGCAGTACCTGCCCTCATGGGAGCGCGCGACGCACCTCACAGAGACGTACCTCGAGAACGCGGGCTGGCTCTTCCGCGGCGTCACCCGGCAGCAGATCGTCGTCGAGATGCTGCCCGTCATCTACCACCGGCAGATCCCGCCCGGCACGCCCATCGCGAGCCGCGACTACACGGGCCCGCACGATCTCGCGCTCATTTTCCTGGTGTTTGCGGTGGGCTCGCTGCTCGATATGGGCGGCGAGGCGTATAGCGCCGAGGGCGAGCACTACCACCACCTCGCGCGTGCGGCGCTGTGCTTGCAGCCTGTGCTCGAAAAGCCGTCCATTGTCGCGATACAGGCGTTGCGTCTGCTGAGTATATACACCGCCATGGCTGGGAAGGAACTGCGAGGCTCTGAGACGACTATGGAGACGACGTGGTCGCTGCTGGCTTTGTCGGCACAGCTGGCACAAAGCGTACGTGTTTTCTCGGCACTGGTATTTGCTTTCTACTGACATGTACCTCCTGTAGATCGGATTGCGTATGTCTAATACACTCTTTTGCATGCTGACTTCCCACGTCTAACTCTTTCTGCAGATCGAGATAGTGCACGTTGGGGATTATCTAAATGTATGGTCAACCGACGACGACTCCTGTTCTGGGACTTATTCATCGGCGACGCATGGCAGGTACGTCACGGCGTAAGCGCTTTTTTCTATGGAGCATGTTTCACCAACGCCCGCACAGAGTCTCACCACCGGTCGGCCTCCATCTTTCACTCGTGACTATATCGACTGTAAATATCCTGCTCTACAGCACATCGATATCCTAGCTGAAGAGGAAGAAGAGGAGGAGGACGACGAGAATGACTGTGGGTGTCCCTTTCTGTTCCAGAGTGCGCGTTTCGACGGCTAATCTTGGGCCTCCATACTCGTCGCGCAGTCAACAGCTGGGGCTGTAGATTTGCAGTACAATGTGTTGCGGAGGTCGCGGCACGCGCGCTTGCAGCCGAGCCACCGACGTACGCGACGATCCTGGAGCTCGACCGCAAGGTGCGCGAGTTCCCGATCCCGCCGGAGGTGGTCGCGCTGCTCGAGGACCTCCGTGCGCCGAGCGAAGACGAGGAGCCCGAGTCGCTCACCAAGTCCATGGAACGCATGGTGCTCTCGCACTGCCGGGAAGTTGGTACGTCGCCTTCTATCTCCATATCTCGTACTGGCTCTCACGGCGCATCTGCATGACGCTCCTTGCCCCCCGCTGCTCTCGCTCTATCCTGTGCGTGCGAAATGGATGCACGGTGGCAGTGCTGCTATGGATACACCGCAGCTACTTCGCGCAGGCCATCATCGACTGTCCCACGAACCCCCTGCGCAGCCAGTACGCGTCGTCCTTCCTCGCGACCTACCGCGCGTCCGTCACCATCCTCAAGTCCATCAAGAACCAGTTCCAGAGGCAGCCCAGTCTCTGCGCGCGCTTCTGGCTGACCTGGACGTATGCCTTCTCAGCTGCGGTGCGTCACGTCCCGTGTCCTCAGTCATGATCAGGAGGAACGCAGTGCTAACGTCTTATGGCTACAGGCTGTGTTCGGGTTCGTGGTGACCAGAGGGCCCCGGTCGCCACTCGCTAGCTCGGCTAT
>ALYI01003394.1:0-48313 GCA_001969225.1 Ceriporiopsis andreanae CBS 279.92
GGCGGCAATTCCTAGTGTAAGAAAACACATTGAATACTCAACCTATCGAATGACAACATTCTCACGCTAAGTAGTCATTGACTTTGACTTCGCCGAGGCTCAAAGTATCTTACCTGCTACTCCCGCCGCGTCCACGTCGGGGCACTACAATGACTGCGTGTTTTTCGCCTTATACGTCGAGATACTCATCTTATCGCGGAGGGTTGAACCGCCTCATCGTCAAATAGCGGCCGGGCTGACACAGGTTCGGGCTCGGGAAGCGCACAATCGGCGGGAGCAATGTACTATGCAGCCTCGAGACACTCACATCGAGCCTTCCCAACCCAGTTTCCGATGGCTATTGACGCACATCGTCAGGTGTAACAGGAGGTAGGCATTCGGCCATACGATCGCTTCAAGGTTCAACGCGGTGCAGTCCGTCGCAATCGCAATCAGCCGCGCGCTGGGACATTGCTCGCAGTATCTCCCAACGCCAAGGCGGCTGAAGCTGTCGGGCATGATGCGAGAGAGGCCACGTAGGGCCCTCCGGCCGTTCTCCTCGCTCCTTTCGGGAGTTTTATCAGCACGCCCAGGGAAGGATCAGCGTTGGTCCTGATCGAACGCGGTCAGCCCTCGGGCATGCTCGCGTATTTAACGACGCGTCGAATCCAAGTCTACAAAACATACACATCTTCTTCGTCCCTTGCACCATACTTGAATCTGCCCACCGCCTTATATCGTTGTCAATATCATGTCCGACATTGTCGTCAATCAAGTGAGCGCTTTCGCCCATGTCCTCACGCGTTTTCTGACAGCTTGACTAGGTTACTCCCGACGTGGTCACTTTTGCCAGGTGAGAGCCATTCCGCACCCTCGGACATGCTGGATCCATCCTCATACTGTTTTATAGACCGTTTTCCAAGCTATTCGGCTTGTTTCCCATGGGAGGACGTTCCACTGCCGTCAAACTCTCCGACGGCGGCGTCTGGGTCGTGGCTTCGACGCCACTTAGCAAAGAAACAAAGACGAAAGTCGATTCTCTCGGTCCAGTACGGTACGTGTTATTGAAGTATCGGTATGTCAAGCCGCGTTTACTTAGCAGGTATCTCGCAGCTTCCTTCTCGCAGCAGATACGGATCATCATATCTTCCTTTGTGAGTAGATTGCGCCTCTTCAGTTGCGTATCCTGACTCTTATACGCCCAGCCGAGTGGAAACAAGCATACCCAGACGCAAAAATGATCGGTATGGAGGGTCTTGCTGAGAAGAAAGCAGGCGAGAGCTGGAAGTTCGACGGTGGTATGTAGTTTTAATTTGAAGATGATACTCGTATACTGATTAAACGGACAGCATACGGCGTTGACGCAGCTGGAACACAATACGGATTCGAGGAAGATGTACGTGCCGTCTTGGTTCGTCGTTACGCTCGGTTCTAACATTTATCCGTTGCAGATCAAGGCATGGTACGCACTGAACACACCCAATATCGGACGCACCCGTCTAACCCTTACGCGTTCATAGTTACTTCTCGGGCTTCAGCAAGAAAGACGTCGCGTGGTTGCACGTTCCCTCGAAGTCGCTCATTGTTGCCGACCTGCTCTTCAACCTCCCCGCCACAGAAGCCTTCTCGAAGTCGACGTCCTCGGGGAAGCTACCGTTCTTCTTCCCTCGATTTGAGCCTGGGAGCACCTTCCATCAGAAGTTCCTCGGGATGGAGGGCAAGGACAAAGAGTATGTAGCTCACGCCGCCATCACACATTGCGAACAGTACACCTGCTAACGTGCGACTCTACAGCGCAATGCAGCGCGACGCGAAGACAGTCTCGGGGTGGGATTTCGAGCGCATCATCCCGTGTCACGGCGTGAGCGTTTTTGTGAACGTTGTTCTAGATCAGTACTGACTTATTTGCAGAACATCGTTGACAAGAACGCAAAACAGGCTTGGACCTCTACTTACGCTCGGTTTTTGTAGCCTTGATGTTCGCTTCAATCTCTGTAATCGTCAGATTTTCACTCGATACCACCTAATATGATAGTACGCTATAATTGTCTTGTAATACCGGCGCCCTTGCCGCGATTTCATCCTTCGGAACGACCTCTCACATCGCGTCGTGCACCATTGAGCACTGGTATCCTACGGTGGGATCAGTGAGGGCTACATGACAGAGAGAGAAAGACTGGTCACCATCGTTAATTCGTTATATACCTGGGAAGTAACTACCCAGATCATCAAAGATCTTTTGCCTTTCCTCGTCGATGGTCTTGTGGATCTCCTCTCTACAGTACGCACAAAGCTTCTTTTCTTCATTGAATGTCCCCAACCGAGGATCCAGCGCATCGCAGATGAGACGATCATTGAATGTGCGTGTGATTCGGACCTGTGCGGCCCATCTCGCCTTGACGCAGCGCGCGGGACTCTCGCAAAGCGAAGAGCGGGTGATGAAGATTAGACCATACAGGTTGGCTTCAGCAGCAGCGAGGGACACCCTCGCTTCAAAGCACGATGCCAGTAGGACGGCTGACAGAGGCTCGCGTTGTTTGGTGCGGGGCCGTTCGTCTCCAACGACCAAGGAGTTTGGATCCCTATCGGTGCTGCAGCATTCGTAAAGGATGGAGTGTAGAAGCCTCGTCAATCCTAGGCTATGCAAAACGTTTGCACAGGAGATGAGGTCCCGATCCATGAACTCGACCACAGGACAGGGAGGATTTTCTGACTTGATCAAGTCGCGTGTGGATAGGTCCGCGGGGAAAGCCCGCTCTAGCAGGTGCATTGCCTCCTTGTAAATGCCATCTGCTTGGTACTTCGATCCGAGTCTGTTAAGAAATTTTGAATATAATAAACAATGTTTTGCTCAAAAGATGCAGACTTAAGCATCGCTGCTACCATTTGTCCCGAAGGCACTCGTGTGTTCGCGTACGCGCTAATACCGGTGGGCGCTGATTAGCGCGAGTTGAATGAGGTCAACCACGTACTCACAGGCATCCATTATAGATAAAGTCCAGAAATCCAGCAACATCGCACCAACAGTCTGGTAGGTTTACGACGGGGCAGCCATCAAAGGTATCCGTGGAGGCGGGCTGCGGCATCGCCAACATGTCTTTGAAGACAGGCGACCTGAGAGATAATATGGAGCTGTGAACGCGAAATGCGACCTCGTCCGCAATCAGTACTATATTTCCGTCGTCGAAATATAGGTCGATGTGACGCGTTGGTTTAGAGTCTTCAGATTCTTTGTCCGATTCTTCGGTCCTTTGACGCTTGCGTGGCGCGTCGGGGTCGGGGGATTCCTCGCGTAGATGAGACATTTGCAAATTCTGTATTGAAAGGACTTGAACAAAATATGCAGGATGTCAACTTACAAGAGGGAGTGCGAACTCTCACCTTTGCACGACGGTCGGTGACGACGTGGACAGTCGAGCGGCGCGACCGTGACCGTGACTCGGCGCAGAGAGTCGGTCCGCATCGGCCCGTCGCGGGGGCGACAAAAGCAGCTCACGAAGCTTGATAGGGAGCATCACGACGCTAGCAATCATACATACAGGGTACGGGGACAGTTATACAACTATGGTAGCCAAGCTTACAGCACGATCTTTTTTCCCTCCCGAATACTCGTCAGAGCGGCTTCAACAACGCGGTGAATGCGGACAGCATCGTCGATGGTGGTGTATTTACCATCCTTACCCTTGGCGAACTCCAGCCACGCTTTCCCGGGATTATCCAGCTGATCCTCCTCTTTCAGCTCCAGCTCTACCTTCTCACCATTGAGAAACACGTCCTTCTCCGTGCCCTCGATAATCAGCCCCCACAGACCATCAGCCTCGCGGTTTGTGAGCTCAATACTCCCGTCTTCACCGTCAATGATCCATTGCAGAAGACGACGGCCGCGACCGGCTTCGCCGGTAACTGAAAACCCGGCGCGCGCGTGGATGTTGACGAAGACCCCGTCGTTGCCGTGCTGGATGATGCCGGAAACGGAGACTTGATCGTGAACGGTGTTATGAGAAGTCTCGCCGGTGAGTTTTCCTTCGTGGTCGACGAACTTCCCCTCCGGGAAGCGGATGGTCCCTGTTGCTGTGACCTCGGTGAACCGACCGAGAACGAGCTCAAAAGCGGGCACGAAGTGTCCGATAGGGATAGTCAACATGGTGGCCCCTGTGTGGAAAAGCTCAGTCGAAGCTGTCCACGGTTCAGTGTAGAACCTCACCATTGTTAATATCGAGACCGTATCGGGTTTCTACTGCCGGCTCGGGACCCCAGAACTTCAACTCTCTTGGTACAGACAACAGCTACAGCACAATTGGTTAGTTTGTTTTCATGATTTGCCAAACGGTTCACTCACAACAGATGACGATAGAACCCGTCCGATCTTGCCTGAAGCAACGAGCTCCTTCACCTGTGGCATAATAAGTTAGAGAGCGCCGACGAAACACCTTTCAGGATAGCGGCTTACTTTGTTGATGGCAACACCATGATTTACTTGCGCACCGACCAATACCTTGATACCTTTCTTCTTCGCCGCCTCTGCGATCTGTATCGTCTCTTGCAGCCCATTCCCGGGCGTCCACTCGACGAAGAGGTCCTTGCCCGCTTCGATCACCGCCAGGACGATTGGCAGGTGGTCCGGCATCTTGACAGACACAGCGACCATGTCGATATTGGGATCATTGACCAGCGATGCAACGCCGTCTGGGCCGTGGTACGCCCTGACCGGGTGTCCCGTGAGCTCTGAATATTTCTTGGCTGCCGCCGCGGCGGATGCCTCAGAGCGCGTGCAGAGCGCGTCGAGGCTATACTTCGAGGCGAGGAGTGGGTGAAGGAGCGGAGGTACGAGGGCCCGGGATGCCCACCCCTGTGTAGAAAGGCCAACGAAACCAAGTCGGATAGGTGCCATGAGTGGTTGTGTGCAGAGATCGCTCTACGACGATCGCGTATATATATGCCGCAGAACGCGCCGGCAAATAGAATGCAGAAGCACCCGCGTCGACCGTCCACTCGTAGCGCAAGCAGAAGACAATGTGCATTGAACGATTCGTCCAATAGGCTCCGCGGTCTCGCGCTCGAGTTCGTGTTACCCGAGGAATCGGCATACCGAGACGAGACTTCGAGTCGCGCCCTTTCACCCTGATCATAGAGTCTACTGCGCGCCCTACGCACCCTAGACTCGCGCCATTCTTCATCATTTGTGGACCAGACGCTTCGCATGCTGTTTATCGTGATACTGATACCGAGATCGGTATTCCGGGAGGTACTGTCAAGTGGCTAGTCCATTCATCACCGGTGGACGTTCTCACTAGTGGCCGCCGCCTGCGTGTCGTAGTAGCAAAGCCCGTGAAAGTGGAGAATGCCTGAGTCGCCTGCCAGAACCATACAGAGTTGAGCTGCAAGTGCAAGGCTCCACCAGCGAAGTTCCTGAACGAGAGAGCAATCGCTTGGTCATTGCTTGATGTCCCGCTCTCGGCCATTACGATGTCCATCAGGCTTGACTTCTTGTAACAGCAGCAGGGTAAGGAGGTAGAGGAGGTCCATCCACTACATCCCGTGCTGGTTGCCAGCTGTGGTGAAGGGCGCATTCCTGCAAGCGTTGACTTAGGACCTCGTCGGCCCGTCCAAGGCAAGAGAAAGAGCGCGGCGCGTTGTGAGATGGCAATCCGAGAATGTCGGCGTATATCAAGAACTGGCATCCTGCATCGTCTGAGAAAAGGCTTTGAGTTTAGTTGTGATGCTTTGGCAGCATAGACGAGACACGCACCGTGAGAGCATTCTCTGCGCAAAATCCACAGGTCTCCAGAGCAGAAGCGGCATCAGTTACTGTGAGCTAACGACCCTTGAAAGCTTCAAGACTGCCTTTCGAAAAACAGCAGACCGACGCAGAGCGCGGTCATATCGACAAATGCCGATGTCGGTAATGTTCTGCATGGAAAACACGTACAACAGCCTAAGTAGTTTCCCGCTTTCATACGCCTCCTCCTTGTTTGCTCCATAGTGTGATCCAACATATCTTCCGGAGGTTTTCAGCCAATTATCGCCGCGTGCTGCACGACTACGAAGTCGAGGAAAAGTTTGGGGAAAGTAGGCTGTTACGCGGACAGTGAATTGATTTAAGGAGTCGCTGTTTGAGACTGCGAGAGGATCGGCCTCCCGGGAACTTGGTGTACCGCAGTTTTCAAGGATACAGGCCGCGAAAAGGATGTCAACGGAGTTGAACGAACAAAGGTCGTCGTAGTAGAAAAATGAAAGCGCGACGTCACGCGTACCTGCCTTTCGCGCTCAAGCGCGCAAATCGCTCTTGTACTCGAACTTTCACCCGTCCGCTCGTCCGTACATTAGGCTGTCCTACAGCTTATCTGCGACGAGATATACTTTGCACAAACGCGGCGTGCACTCAGAAAGCTTGAGCCTTTTCTTGGACATCTATTATCGCTCTCTCCTTGCAGCGGGTCTCATTGGTCGCAACGAGGATAAACCGACCGTGCAGAGGCCAGCCATCGACGTCCGACGTCCGCGAAGTACGCGACTATTTGCTTTGTTTTGACCTGCAAGCTGATTTCTGTCACGGATGGCTCGCGCTTGCCAGAGTAACTGCGACACCATGGCATCAGACAGGTCCAAGAAGCGACGCAGAAACGAGACCGAAAACGAAGACCAGAACGCTGATGTCAAGCGGCACGACACGCTCTGGTTCGATGACGGGAACATCGTCCTCATAGCTGACAAGATAGCCTTTCGCGTGCACAGCTCCATCCTTTCGCTCAGGTCGCCCGTCTTCAAGGATATGTTCGCGATACCTCAACCCGAGGTTGAAGAACGTATGGAGGGCTGTCCGGTGGTCCACATGTCGGATCTGTCCTGGGAGGTAGAGGGTCTTGTCGATTACTTGTATAATAGCGCCAGGTTTGTCTAGATTTTCCTTCTGGGGCGTTGTTGGACTGACAATTTCACCTAGAATGTATTCAAAGAAGGGCATTCCGGACGCGAGGACCGTGCTGGCCATGCTACGGTGAGTAGATACGTACCATAACACATCTTCTTTCTCCAATCATCTTGCTCCATTCCTCAGCCTAGGATCAAAATATCAAATGGACGCCACCTACGACGAGGCTGTCCTCCAACTCGAGCGTGGCTTACCCCAAGATCTTCGCACACGTGATTCCATACAGGAAGGGGTTTGTGACCACAAGTGCCTTGAATTTCACAAGTTGCCACCCGATCTTGTGTTCGCATTCGCCAACACGATGCACACACTCGAACTTCCCAGCCGCCTCCTGATATTTGTCCTGTATGTTTGCGCAAGAGTTTCCGACGAGGGCTTGGTCTTGGGTGCTTGTACTCGGGAGCTGCTTATACCCGAACTAACGGTCAAGTGCCTCCGCATGCAGAGATTCAAGGCGAGGGTCCATTTTGATATGGTACGGGCGGTGGTTATCGCGACACAAACGGGTTGTAGGAACCTCGAATGTCAGGCGTCCGTAGAGGACCTTGAGGAATGGATGGGGGATCATTGTTTTGATTGTGATGATGACATTCTTGAACGCTGCTGTTGGATACAGGAGATGGAGTGGTGTGACGGCTGTAGGAAGGTTGTTGTCGATGTGATAGAGAACAAACGGATCGTTGCGCTGCAGGAACTTCTTGCGTTTAAATAATATGACCATATTGCTTGAGGCGGTAGTCAATCTAGATAGATATCGAACAAAAGCGTACGCTGAAGCAGTAATGGGCGGTGGTCACCTCCTGCTGCTCCTAGTATGAAGAGATCTAACAACGGCGCTTGTTTCTGATGGTGATCTCGACTCCTTACTACGACCGTCAACTTCGCGCATCGAGCTTTCTTCCTCCTATCTTCGTCTGAACATCTTACACCTCATAGCAGTGGCACAGGATTTCATACAGATCACCTCGACGCGTGACTGGCATGACGCTCTGCATCACTCGAATTCCCAGCACATTCACACCGTCGTTCTCATCCACTCATCCCAGACTCCCCTGGGGCCTGTCGAACTCGAACTCATCACACCTCGAATCTTCCAAGACGTTCCTGCGAAAAGCCTACGCTTCTGCTGTATTAGCTTCTGTCGCCAAAGACGCGCAATAGAACACTCCTTTGGATCGATCGTCGGACCGCCGCAGTACCTCACCTATACCTCGACCTATACTAATAGCACCGATTCTCACCCTGTTGGCTTACTGATATCGCTATATAACGGTTCTTACAGCTGAACCCCTCGCTTGCTCTCCTTCAAGTCACTATTTTGACGGAAGACTCGACTGCGAGAACAGCATGGATAGTGAAGAGACCTTCGAGCCTACTCGTGCGCACACTCCCACATCCATTCTGTGGATTTTACACTGACTGCCTCGACCCGTGTCGCGTCATTTAGATCTGTCAAGATCCAAAGCGACGTGTCAGACACCAAGAACGCCTCCGTCAGTTGACGGTATCCAGTGTCGCTTGGCTCACTTGAAATTAGGGAGGACGGGCGAGTAGACATTTTGCACCTAGCAGCGTGTCTCGTCTGACGTTGTGAAGGCCGTGATGAAGGCACACCCTCCTCATCGCTGTCCCCTCTAACGGCCTACCCCTCCCCATCAATCTCGTTTAGCCCAGGGAGAATGTACCCCACAGTCGACTTTCTGGATCCTCTGGTTATTCACATCAATTCGAAGATACGAAGGTTTGCTGACTGCGCCGTGTTTAGGGAGGCGGAACTCGACCAGAACCACCTCACCCTAGGGTGGATGTCAATGCCGAGGTTAGCGGCTCGAGCGCTATAGTCTCGCTCAGTCCTCTAACTAATATGGCAGCCCAACATGAAGAAGCACGCGCCTCCTTATGATGAGCCTGGGATCGCCGACAATGACGAAGGTTTGTTTCCAAGTTATCCTTCGTTCTGCTGAGGAATCTACGGGCTCATTCTGTGCTTGTTATAGGACACGGTGAGGTGTAGATTTCACGTCGAAAAGTCATGGCATCTCAACGAAGTGACACATACAGAGCCGGAGTTGTGCAGCGACAGTGACGATGAGAGTGATGCTTTCTACTCTCCGCTGTCTTCGACCGACGAACTGCCCACGACTGAAGGGCTCGAGGCTCGCTCGGTGCCTGCTTCGCCATCGCCGCTCTCGACGCCTATCTTGCCCAAGCAGCCGCATCATATGCACGATGCCTATGGGCAAGTCACGTAAGTGTTCGTCTCTCACAACAGGCCTCTCTTGCTGATGATTTGGATTCCTCCTGCTGGCAGGCCTGATCTCGACACCGTCGACGACGATGTCACCACCGATACCGACGGCTTTACCGCTCAACCGCCTCTGCAGGGGTCATCTAGGCGAGATACGGCACCGCTCGGTCGCGCAACGACATTGCCCAACGTGCGCGCGGGGCCTTCCTTCACTAATAAGGAAAGCCCCTTCAGACGTGCCTACTCTGCGAACGATACGAAAGCCGTGTGAGTATGATATGCGTCCTACGGCGATCCCTTGCTGATGATGTATCCGCAGTGACGCAGACGTCTATGTCGATGCGGCGGTCGATAACACAATCGACGCCTGCGCTGACGACGTCGGTGATGACACTAGCGTCAAAGAAGACATCAAGGCGACTGCTGGGGGCGTCGACGACGTCTATGACAACGCCGAAGCCGTCGCCGACAACGTCGATGACGGAGTCGATGTTGACATGGAGGACGATTTTGACGACCTCTTCATCGGCGACTCCGCACTGACTAGTCCTGCGGGCTCTTCCGAAGACCTTCCCTCGAAGCTACCTTCACGCGTTGCCTCTCAGGAAGGGTACTGCATAATTGCACACGACCAAGCCGCACAAGACATGATGGATGATATAGGTCTGAGCTGGGGCGTGCAATACGAACTTGCTCGTGGCGTAAGCAACAACCTCTGGACATGGGAAGACGTGAAAATAAAACACCGTGGGTTGGAGGGGCTAGGTTCGCGCAACCAGGCTGCGCCGCGCGTTCCAGAGGTAATGGGCCATCCTGAGCTGGGCTCGGCACCAAACCACGCGCTCTGGTATGTCTGCGTGAAGCTGCCGTCTGAATTCGCCCTGTTTGCTCATTGCACTGGGGTCGGTACAGGGCAGAGCTCGAACGAGAGCAAGATGCTATCATCGAGAACATCGGACGCGGTCTCGGACTTATGGGCGATTGGCGCGGCGAAACCGACTATTTCGGCGGCAAGGTGCAACAGCTCGCTAGTCTTGGCGTCGAGATGGACGGGAAAGACAAGGAGACAGCGCGGTACTCGCTGCATCTCAGACCCATGCAGACAGGTCGATCGCATCGCTTTGCGCGATTTCTTGGCTCCCGTCGTGTGCTGCAGCTCAACATTAGCGACAAATATGACGTCTCGTACGCGCATCTGAGGAAGTGGCTCGCTGGACACAAGTTTGTACTGTGCGGACGGGTGTTCGTGCCGTTCGCCACGAAGGAGGGGAAGGTTTTCATGATGGAAACATCGGAGGACTACGAACGCTACATGTCGCCGAGCGAAGGAGATCCCAGACGATTGACCTTGCAAGAATTTGTGGAATGGCACAACCCGATCAGACTCAATAAACACCAGGCAAGTTGTTAGCCCTGCACTGCACGACTGCATCTGACTCTCTCTATTCAGAGGGTCAGTAAGTATACGGCACGTTTCGACCTAGGGCTTTCAAACACCGTCCCCAGTCTTCGCTTTGAACCCAAGAATATTTACATCATTGACGACAAATGTGAGTCTAGCGCCATTCGTGGCGCCATTAGGGCTAATACGGCGCAGATGTCCCTGGCTCTGGACCGAATTACGCGGCACACGATATATACACTGATGGCTGCGGTTTCCTCAATGCGGCGGCACTCATCGCCATTGCGGGTCGTCTTCGGCATGGGGAGGTCCATGTTGCACTGCAGGGTCGGTTTCTGGGTTCGAAGGGTGTATGGATACTTCACCCAGAGGACCACGCGCCAGATAACCCGCCGCGAATATGGGTTCGACCTTCGCAGCGCAAGATTCATCTGGTCGACCCGGCCCTCTTCTCACCTCACGTGCCGCAGAACCCCGACGTACTGCGTGATGTGCACCCCGCACATCTCATCTTCGACCTCGTCGCCGCGCCTCATATTACTTTTCCGACCAGTCTCTCAGGCCTCGCCATCCTCAACCTCGACCACAACGGCGTGCCAGCTGAGCGCTTTATCAAGATCATGCGCGAGACGCTGTACGCAGAGCTCGAGGTATTGACGAAGTGGACCGGGCGGAGCGCTATGCCGCTGCTGTGGCACGCGGTAAATCGCACTGCGGGTGTGAGCATGGAACGCTTGCAGCGTCGAGTCGCAGGCCACCGCCGCGCACTGGGGCTTGCAAGCCGATGGGCGGACGACTGGCAGGCCACGGTTGAGCAAGAGGTCGCCTTCGAACCAGGGAATGATACCGCGACCGATAGTCGTGTTCAGGACGGGAAGCCAGTGTCGGTTGGCGAGAAGATCGTGGAGCGCCTCCAGGCTGGTTTCTCGCCCACCGAGGAATACTTCCTGTTCTGGGACCTGCGCCAGCTGATCAAGAACGAGGCCGAAAGGGCCGTCAAGAAGTTCCACATCGTGGTTCCGCGGTCAGTGTCGTTGTTCATTATTCCAGGTGCGCATCGTCCCCGTTTAGATTTTACGAGTGCTCACATATCGGACTTGCCTGTAGATCCCATCGGCGTGCTTGAAGAAGGTCAGATTCATTGCAAGTGCTCCGAATATCTTCTGGACCCAACAACACATCTCGAGCCGAACGTGCTCCAGGGTGAAGTGCTGGTATGTATCTGTCCAGTTCCGAGTCATGCATTCTCGAACGAGTTGGTTCGAAGATACATAGGAATCCCCCACGTCTCCCGTCTGATATACAGAAGGTGAGTTGTCCTGTTGGGTACATCAGCCCCACTGGAACGAAACTGAACCTCATGATAGGTGACCGCAATCATCCACCCGGCGTTGGCCCGGTACGTCAATGTCATCGTCCTGCCCACCAAAGGCGCACGGTCACTGGCGAGCTTGTTGGCAGGCGGCGGTGAGTACTGGCCTGACCTGCATGACCCACTGACCGCAACGTCTCATGTGAATGACGATCTGTGTAGATTACGATGGTGGTGAGTTCGCGACCGTTTATTTGGCTACCCTTTTTGACCGATCCCCCATTGTTGTGCACAGACACCGCTTGCCTCACATATGAACCAACCATCGTGGAAGCATTTACGCAGCCTGTCTTTACAGACCAGCCGCCCAATTTCAAGAACGACTTCGTACCTCAGGACTTAGCAAAAACAATGACAGCGGTCACAGAGGAGCTTGAGGACACCACCGACAACGATATTGCCGCTGAACATTTACTGCGGGATGTCCTTCTCGCAGGCCTCATCGACATCCCCGTGGGGCTCTTCTCTGTTTATCATGAGAATGCAGTGTGGTTGAAGGGGTATGGAGATCCGGACGCAGTCAGGGTGGCACACCTGTGAGTTACGATTCTTACCTTATATTTCTGGTGCGAGTTCAATATTGTGGGTCCTGGCGCTTAGGTTCAACGAGGTCCTCGACTCGCGCAAGTCTGGGGTCGAAGTGAGACCGGAGGTCATCGCCAAAATCAGGGCGACATATGGGTTCCCGTCTCCGCCATGTCTTTCCAAAGCTGACAGCTCGCGATCGAGCGGCTCGAACGACACGACGCGCAAACGCGACATCCCAGAGATTTTCATACTCGACCAGCTGCTGAGAGCCGGAGAGGAGATATCCGACTCTCTGCTCCACGCGTATGAATCTCTGCAGGGCAAGTTGGACCAGCGAACCCGTGATGAAGACCTTGCCCAACCGTACCGCGATGCCGAGCTCTTTGCCAGCAACAATCCACAGCTCAAAGAAGAATTGGTGGTCATGGGCGAGTGGATCGACGAGATGATCACGGAATGGAGACTGCTGTGGGCGACAGGCGGAAAGCAAAAGAAGAAGAATCGGTACGAGAAGAAGACCAAAGATGTCGTAAAGAAGTTGAAAGAGGAGAAAGCAAACCAGGAACGCGCTCTACGCGCTCTGGTCGCTAAATTCGCGGGAACACCGACTCCACGAAATGCCGCATCCGGGTCTCATGGTGAAGCACGTCAGGAGGCGGCAGGGTCAAGCATGAGCATGCTCCTTGCTCTCGGGGCGTTCGACACGGTGAAGGCGTCGTATGCGTACCAGCGGAACCCTAAGTTCGCTTGGGACGTCTCGTTCCAGGAGCTGTGTCTGATAAAGGCCAGGGCGCGCAAGAGTGCAGGTGGCGCAGTAGGGTTAACGAGGGAATTTGCGGAGGCGATGGCGGTCACGGCTAGTGCTGCGCGTGTGATGGGGCAACAGCAACAGGTCGGTACGCTTGAGGAGCAGACACCGTAGTCTTTGCTTGCCTGCCCGAACCCAATGTATCCGCCTATCTTTTTTGTGTACTGTTACATACTATTTGCCTACCATTTTACCGCCGGACAAGAATCGACGACCGTTGCATGTTTGTTACCTCCCCATCGACTGTGTCAAGCAATGGTCAGAGGTTACGCCACGGGGCGCAGATGTATTAAGGACCCTAACCCTAATTTCACGTCATTTGATGGAAACCAATAAAAGCTTCTGTCGTTGACATACTGCCCACCAGCGGACGAAACTCTCAATGGCTCGATGTCAATATGCAACATATGACCGTCTGTCAACAAATCGAGCTGCGCCACAAGGCCGTCGCCGACAAATCGACTTTTTTGTCAAGCCATCAATTTCTTTTCTCTCGATTGGGCATGTCAGATACTTTTGTCAAGAGATGGTTCGCAATGGCTGGGGAGGTGGCGTAAAGTATGTCGAAGATGTATATTTTGTCGCTCGGCAGTGATACAGCACGAAATTCAGCCATGCCACGCAACTTTTTTTCGATGCGTTGTGTCAAGGAGTGGTCGACGGTACGCCACGCAGCGCAGATGTGCTAAGGACCCTAACCCTATGCAGCCGCCCTTCCACAACCAGCCAATCCCGCTTGCCGCGCATATACGCAGACATAGACCGTGAACAGTCGAGGATCGATATGACTGGTATAGTACATGCAAGTCCATAAGCTGAAGGTCCAAGGTTGTAATAACTGAGTGTCAAGAAACAACGTCCTTTCGTAGTTCTGAAGTCGGGCGATCATCAATCATTCGTCACTGGTCACAGATACCACCGGTACGCCTCCTTCCACGCCTCCTTCGCGTTGCTTTCGATGACGTTCTGCAATAGCGATAGTACCATAAGCCCGTTGTACAGACGAAGATAATGAAGGACAACGTACTCCGTGGCACGGAATGTACTTGTCGAAGTCCCAACTCGCGACCGTCTGCACCTCGCGCCGCATCGCGCTGCATGCATCGACAAAAAGGCAAAGTCAGCAAAACGTACGTCAAGTGAATGTGAAGTGAGTGCGTACGCTTTGTCGGCAACTTTCGACCAGAGGAACACCTTGAGGACCCATGAGTGGGGCGAGAGCCCGCGCGAGAGGAAGGGGAAATACGGAGCGGGGTGCTTGGAGAAGGTGTACTGCAGGATGAAGAAGATACATATCAGCCACTCTTGTCACATGGAAGCACATACACGGACAACCGAAGGCCATAGATGGAGAGGATGGGAAACGTACCTGCTCGGTACCAGGCAAATTGAAGAGCAAATCCGCCGCGAGGACGGTCTTGGAAGCGCGATGGAAGAACGCTATATCTTTATTTTTATACCCGGTGAAGGCACTGAAGGCACAGATGTCGGGATCAGGGTTGTGTCGTCCTATGCGGGGCCGGGCGGAACGTACCAGTACTCGATCTGGGAAATGGACAGTAAGACGCGCGAACGGGCATTGCGAGAAACGACAGCGACGGACCTCGTCTTCAAAGCCGAACAAGGGTCGCGTCCCGGATTCGGCGACCACTGTGCGAGAGGGAGACAATGGGTATGTCAGTAACGCCTCATATGATAACATGCGTGACACGGCGCGACCTCCAGTCAATAGTTCACCTCACCTTGATCCAACTTCCACTCGACCTTCGTATGCAGCCCCTCCGGACCGATGACGGTCGCCCCTGGGAACGCGGCCTTGTATTCCGGAACGAACAGATGGTGGAAGAGGTTCGCTGTGATGATGTATCTAGAGGGTGATGAAGGCCAGGCATCAGGACATCTGACGAGGCGAAGAGTGCGCCGTACGACGTGAAGGCACGCGGACGAGAATGAGGGTGAGAAGTAGAGAGCACACAGAACGGGAGGAAAGGGAGAGGCATGAAAAGTATGGAGGGAAAGATAGCACGCTAACACGACAAGAGTACGCACTTGACTTCCCCAAGTTCCGACAGCTTTTTCCATGTATCGTTCGTCAATGGGGTCGATGCTAGTAGCCACACCTGTCCGTTTGCGAGCTTGATCGCGGTCGAGCGTCCCCCGACGGGGATCCGATTGAACAGGTTGAGTGGGCTTTAAGGGTTCACAGACAGCGCAAGGACGATCGAGGAGAGAGAGACGTGCATGATATGAGCATATTGCACGATGATATGAGTATCCACGGCGCACCGTGAAAACGTCCACACGTCTGTCGAGACTTCCCGGATGACAATCTCGGACTCCCTCTCTGCCATTCTGCTGTCCCGATCCTACGTCTCAGTGTTCGTTCGTGCCCTTTAAAGGCCTTTCGTGCGTTCGGGCGGTGTCGTGTGCGTTCCTGAGGTGTCGTGTGCGTTCGTTCCGTGCAAGAGGGCGGTCCTGTGACCACTCGCAGCTTCGCTTCGGTGCGTGCAAAGTTCCGATCGTGCGACGTCGACGCTTGACGCCTCGGCTGTCGTTATAGCAGCTCTTTGAGAACGAGGAGGATGAAGTTGAGACTGAGGCCAAATGTGCCGCCGCGGCGTATCCTGGCTAGCAGTGCCCGTGGATGGTCGTGCGCACCGCATGTCCGTTAGCGCAAAATCGAAGTCGGCGAAGACGGCGCGAAATGATGCGCGTGGGCATGAGCGTCCGTGAAACGCACCTATGAGCTCCCAGAGCGTCTCGCGTGTGTCGCCGGTCATGATAATCCCGCTCATCGTTCAGTGCGTGCAGGGCGACGTGAAGGGTGTGGTACGGTGCAAGAGAGGCGTTGGAGAGGAAGGGCACGTCGAAGGGAGCAGAACCGGATGGGACGGCCCTTATCCGGGGTCTTGCTGCTCCTGTTGGGGTCCGGTGCGAGAACGCTTCCCCAAAAACTCGCGGATGCAGAATGACCACGAACGTTCATTGCTATTTTGCGCACGACAAGACACACGATGTCCGGAAGATGTACACAAGTTTGGAGCCCGTTCTGGGAGGGGTCACAGAATGAAATGTCGAGAAATCAGTATCAGGGCAGCGAGGCGCTTTTGGGGTTAGGGTTCTTAAGCCATCTCCGCATCGTGGCGTAACCTCTGACCACAATATCAAGCGACGCCTTCGTCAACAACGACGGCGTGGCACATTTATTTTGAGAGGCAAATGTCTGTAAAACATCAAATCTCTCACGAATAAAATATTTTACGCTGCATAGTCAGTCCTGCAAACAGCCTACAGACAAAAAGTGTACTCCCATCCAAAAAAGGAAGTCAGAATTGATGGCTTTGATGGCTGGACGAAAAGAACAGTTGCGCGACAACGAGCAGGTGGTGGGAACTATTTCGCACTTGAAGAGATGTAAACATATATTTACTTCGACATACAACCATTTTCAGCCAGCCGCTTGATGGTATGCACGATGCCGATGCGCTGTCTGGGACCCTCAATGCTCCGTGACATTTTGTCTTTGCAACTGGACCGCGCAATTTGCATAAACACGTCTAGAGTGATATAAATCATATACATCAATGGTATTGCTGCGGTACGCTCTCTGCCTTTGCGAGCCAAAATACCGTCGAACGGCTCGAAGCTCGGCGCCACGTGCCCAAACCGACAGACGCCCGTATTCCTGATCGCGCGACGCTCGCGGGCTCGGACGCTCCTTGCAAGTTGCAACCTTTCTGCATCGACATGAAGTCTCTCAGCTGCGGAAAACTTGTGTACTACATGACAGAATATGCTTCTATGGACAGCTTGACTTATATCTCCAGATTCATTGCGCGCAGTGAGAATACCGACAATTTTCAAAATTTCAGCAGATTTGTCGCGACGTACACCACGACGCGTAGCCCAACAGGTAGAAGTCTTACTGTCATCGCGGAACGACTTACCAGGAGAGGAGCAATCTACGAAAAGGGAGATCTGATGCCTCTCGAACCAAGCACTGGTGCGTATCTATATATGTCTTTCCACTCGCAGGCTGCAGCTGATGACTGAGATCATCAGTCCTGGCACATTCACCAGCAAACAACACGAATGACCACGCTCAGTGTGGTCCGTCGAAAAATATAGATTATTAGCTCGAGCACGCTGACACGTCTTGCATGGTAGGCTTGCGGTCAAACGGGGAGTCAAAGGTACGTATCGAAGTTCACGCGGTGCAGGAAGTGTTAAGTTCTCATCCACGTACACCTCCAGGGCGCCGCAGCTAAGCTCATCGCTCAACGTTAAGTCTTCGAACTAGCTAGGACGACAGAAGACTTCGTCGTCCTATTCCCGACTTTCTCAGATCTCCGACGAATCTCATCAGTGGACGATGTGGCGGCCGTCTTGAAAGGGCCGATAGTCACTGGTGCTTCTGGCGGAGAATTTAAGCCACGCTGTATGTGACTGCCTCCTGGATCGTCTGCTGGCCGCCTCACTAGCCCTCAAGCGGAAGAACCACTTGCGTCATTTTCGATGATTGTACGTCCGCGACTCGCTGTATTGCGGAGTCGTAAAACGGCTAACGTATTTTCCAGTCGCTCGGTCTTTGCAACGCCCAAACACGCAGACCGGTAGCCACACCTAAGGAACACCTTCTATCGGTGGTTCTTCTTCGGGATATCGAACAGAGCATTACGAGGCATAGCATCCGAGACCTCTGGTTCTTCCATGACGAAAAGTCGCGCAAATGCACAGAGCGCCCCAGCCGCTGCGGGTGCGCATCTCACGAGCCCTCAGACTTGCCCCGGTCCGCCGATTGGCTATGTTGAACTCCGTGGCAGAAGCGTCCAACGGCGACGGGTGAATTGTCGATGGACATTGTCTTCTGCGCATGATCCGAGTAGGATCTGCCGCAGGGCCACGCAACTGCTTTACGTTCTACATGCCAGTGCGATCTTCTTCTTTACATATATACGTACGCGACTGATAGTACAGCAAGCATTCCACAACAACGGTGGATTGTCTTCCATCCAGATCATCTCTCATGGCACCTATCCGACTTGGCTTCGTTGGACTCTCTACTCAAGGGTGGGCATCTCAGGGCCTCGTCCCACCACTCCTCCACCCGCTCCTCGCCTCGAAGTACAGCCTCGACGCGCTCTGCACGCGCTCTGAGGCATCCGCCGCGGCGGCATCCAAGAAATACTCAGAGCTCACGGAACACCCCGTCAGGGCGTACCACGGCCTGGACGGCGTTGCATCGCTGGTCAATGATCCCAATATCGACATGGTCGCAGTGTCCGTGAAGATGCCAGATCATATGCCAATCGTCCTGGCGGTGATCGAGGTCGGGAAGGATCTCTTCGTCGAGTGGACGCCTGGGAATGGGCTGGAGAGACGATACAGATTGCGGAGGCCGCGAAGAAGAAGGGCATCAAAGTCTTGGTCGGTTCCCAGGGTCATCATGGCGTTGCGATCAATAAGGTGAGCTAAGTACCTCCTGCTCAGCGATGCCATAGCGCTTTCTCAAGTGCGTGCATCTCATGCCACAGGTAAAGGAGCTTGCCGCTGCAGGTAAAATTGGGCGAGTTTTATCTTCGTCTGTGGTCAGTATAATCCGCGCGAATCACGAGCACGTTCCCATAAACTGTGTTGGTTGCAGCTGCTAGCGGTCCCGAGCGAGTTGAAGTTCTGGGGCCGTGAAACTGCCGTAGCCAACCGTTATGGCCTCGACATCACCAACGGTGCGCTTCTCGTTCTATCATTGCACTATTCGTCTCACGCGTTCTGGGGGCAGGAGCGAATATGTTGACCATCCCCATCGGACACTTCGTGCCCGCCCTCGAACTCGTGCTCGGCCGGTTCACCGAGGTCACTGCCAGCGGGACGATTCGCTTCCCCGAAATGCAGTTCGTAGACGGTGACGGCGTGCGCACCGGCGAGGTCGCGCATAACACCTCCCACGACCAGATCTCCATATCCGGCATCATTCAGAACGGCACCGACGGTGGCGTCTTCGTCAACCTGCACGCCCGCTCCGGCATGGCTGGGACCGGAGAGGGCGGTCGCGGCCGGCGTCTTCTACAGTGGATCATCGACGGGGAGGACGGAAACATCGAGGTCACGAACCCCAGCGATGGCGATATCTTGTGGGGGCCGTTCATCGCGGGATCGGAGAAGGACGTGTTCCTGAACGGAGAGAAGGTCGAGCTGGAGCTCAAGGAGGAGGATCAGCTGGGTAACTCTGGGAAAGCGTGGCTGGCGTTTTCGAAGAGTAGAGACGGCGAGTATACCACCATCGACGATGCTGTCCGCATCCACCGCGTCGTTGAAGCCGTGCTCACCAGTATCAGGGAGGGTAAGAGGATTGCGCTGTGAGTTTGGTGTTCCCGTTATCCGGAGTCTAGTACGCCAATAGCGTCAGTCTACTCCAAGCCATGTCTTTCAATCAAAACTGGATTGTCTATATCGATGCCGTCGCTGCAGTATTCTGTCTCCTGCCATGGCTCACAGACATCCTAGGAGCGTATACGTTTGATGTCTTGAGCTCCGTGGAGACGATGCGTCGTTATTCAGAGGTACGACACGGCGGCGATTAAGGACCCTAACCCCAGTTCGCCTCATTGTCCACGTCTCCGCGCGCGGCGTCTCCGAATAAACTTACAATCGAACCTCGACCTCACGGAGGAGAGCAATCTCATACGGGTACGCTCAGTTCGTCAAAACCCCTGCAGAGGCATATTAAGCACGCAAGCAGCTCCAGAAAGCCAGGTTTCGGATTCTCGCGACGATTCGAAGGACTGTAGGGCGGTGTGGTTGTAAAGTCAACTCAGGTGCACATTTGACCGAGATGGCCTAGTTATCGTTGACATTAACGTGCTCTTTATCCAGGCTATGGAAAAACTTGACAATAGCGATATGGCAGCGTCATCCGCATCGAGGACAGAAGGCGGGCACGCGGCCGAAGACGAAAAGCAGAACACCGAGGTGAAGCATCATGAAACGCTTTGGTTCGACGATGGGAACGTCATCCTAACCGCCGGGAGCATCTCCTTTCGCGTGCACGGCTCTGTTCTGTCCTCGAAATCGCCCATATTCAAGGACATGTTCGCGATGCCCCAACCCATGGGGGCGGAGCGCATGGAGAACTGTCCCGTGGTTCAGATGTCGGATCCCCCTTCGGAGTTGGGAGACTTTCTCAACTACATATATAACGGCGAGGAGTAAGTTGATGCAAGTCTTTTTGGGACGCGTTGTTGACGAAATGCTCTACTGTAGGATGTATCAGAAGAGTCACGTTCCGAATGCTGCGACTGTGCTTGCTATGCTTCGGTGAGTTGCATTTGGACCATCTTTGCAGGAAGTGCTCATACGAATTTTATCACCCGTTAGTCTAGGATCAAAATACCAAGCAGACAGAATCTTCGAGGAAGCCATTCATCTAATCGAAATCAGCTTTCCTTCGGATCTCGCCACACTGGACTCGATTTACGAGTCGTGCTGTCGTTACGCATGCATCGAATTTCATGAAGAGCCATTGGAACTCCTGGTCTCATTTGTCAACACCCTGCACGAGCTCAATCTGTCTCGTTACCTGCTGGCGTTCTTCCTGCATCTCTGCGCCCACCGCATCGAGAAGCTAATCACGTGGAACGACTCCCCAAGTCAGAGTACCGGACCAGAGATGTCAAAGGCAGCAATACCTACTGAGCTGCTCGCAGAATGCCTGCGCATGCGGGCATTTAACGGTGGTGTCAACGGTGACATGGTACTCGCCGCTATCAGAGCGGCGATCAAGTCAGACTGTGCTGCAGAGTGCACAGTGGTCAAGGAGTTCTACGATCAATGGGTAGACGTGACCGATCACAGCAAGTACAATATCTTCGAAACCGCCGGCTTTACGAAGAGCTTGCGTTGGTGCACAAGTTGTATGAAGATTATTGATGGTATCCTGGACGAGAAGCGGGCTGTGGTCTTGGAGCGACTTGTTTCGTTTAGATGAGGCCAGTCTTGAGCTCAACGAGCGCGATGTACAGTAGTCATGCGATACGGACTCTAGTACGTATTTCTTGTCGGCAGATCAAATGCCATCACGACTGGAGCTCGCGGCTGCCGTGCTCGAGAACAAGTCAGATCGGACACCACGCAGAAACTCGATTTCATTCGAGCAAAAGAAGTTCCCGTAGTGCGACGACCCGTTTGCTTTGAATCACCTTTTTGACCTCTTTCGCACAACTCTTGCACCAGGGCATCGCTTTCAGCCAACAGTCCTTTTCGAGAACATCATTATGAGGATCAGGAATGTGATCCTCCATCCACTCCGCCAGTTCTGTCCTGCAGTTTCGGCAGTTGCAGTCGTCACAATATCGTGACAGCGTGGCGAACACAGCCCGCACCATATCAAACTGAACATGCGCGCTGAATCTTTGCACCCGAAGGCACATCGCCAGAAGGTCCGGCGAAAGGAGTTCCTCGACAGCCCCTTCGGCCGTGTGGCCTGCGATCAACGTCTTGTCGGGATATTGGGCGCATATATAGAGGATGGCTACGAGGAGGTGACGGGGGACGTCAAGCCTGTGCATGGTGTTGGCGAATGAGAACACCAGGCCAGGTGAGAGGTTGCCGAATGATATGGACTCGTCATCGCAGAAGCCTTGCTCGATGTCGTCTCGTGCGCCAAGATCCTGAGGAAAGCTGCGCTCAAGATGGTAAATAGCCTCTTCGTAGAGGTCGTCCATCTGATATTTCGAACCAAGGCTAACCGACGGTGCGCGTTCAACGCTGAAACACTACACTATGGAATACACGCAGACTCACCGAAGCATAGCTAGCAACGCCCGCGCATTTGGAATCCTGCTCTTTTGATACAGCCTGAGGGACGGTATCAGCACCACGGTCCACAACATCTTAAAATCCCGACTCTGACCAACCTTGGGCCGTTGTAAATATAATTGAGGAGGCATTCCAGCTCCGAAGGCAGGTCTGTCATTCGGACTACTGGACAGGCCTTCACATGGTCTGAGCCTAATACGGCGGGTTGGGGCATCGCGAACATGTCCTCAAAGACGGGCGACCTGAATGACAGGACAGATCTGTGCACGCGAAAGGAGATTTTGCCAGCAATGAGGATGACGTTCCCGTCATCGAACCAGATCGTATCATGGTGCTTGACATCAGCATCATGTTCCCCGTCTGTGGTCTCAGGGCCTCTGCGTCGCTTGTTTGATCCTCCTGGTTGTGTGTCAGTCATCTGCCCCGGTAAACGTTCAGTATTATATGTGCGGCAAGCGGTCGTTTGCGTACCTTGACCTTCTTCACAGCTTTTGATCGCAACCTCAACAGGATACTAGTAGCAGTTGTACGCGTATTGAAATAGGCGTTGCGAGGCGCTGAGGGGAAGCGCGACCGGGACAAGGCCATCCACTTGCGACCGCACAGCGACACAAGACTTTCTGGTAGACCAGTACTGCGTGTGGCTGTTTACAACGTAGTAGTAGGAGTACAAGGCCTCCGGCTGCAATTGTCACGTCCGAGTACCCGTGACTGTCACACTTTGCCTCTGGCGGCTATGTAACGGCGGGCAACCTTTACAAGCGCGTCGGTCACTATCTACGCTACTACTTCAGTGCGGCGTGCACAGCGATCGGAATCTACTACGCTCGAGTACATATGCTAGCATTGGCAGAACGAACATGTATCGTGATAAGCTTCAACTCACGTGTTTCTGACCCTAGGAGCGATCGTGTTGACCTTACTCGCCGACACTTTGTTCCCGCCTTGGAACTCGTATTCGGCTGGTTCACCGAGGTCACGGCCAACGGGGCGATCCGCTTCTTCGCGATGTCATTCTCGACAGCGACGGCTCACGCATCGGGAGGATTGCGCACAGCACCTTCCACGACCATCTGTTTATTTTGTTTTCGGCATCATCTAGAATGGCACCGACGGCGATGTCTCCGTCGACCTACATACCCGCGCTGGCGTGGCTGGTACCGAAGAGGTCGCCCCGACATCTCCTGCAGTAGATCATTGATGGGGAGGACGGGAGCATCGAAGTCACGAACGGTTAGCGCGCCAACCTTGTTGATGATACCCACTGAACGGGACACGTCTGCACGTATCTGCTGCGGCGAGGGCAAGGTAAACACGAGGTAGCTATCTCCGGCAATTGGGACCTTACTTTTTCTAACTAGCTCTTGTTTAAATAAGCAATTTTAGGACACTATCCAAAGTCTCGTTTCCTCACAAGATTCCCGCCGAGCAACGCACGGTCGTTCCCCTTCTCATACTCTTATCGCCAGCTCAGCAGTCCCTCGCTGGCAGAGAACGACTCTGAACGACCACACACTACCTGAACGGCGACTTCCTTCTGTCAAGCGGTTTGAAGTTTGAACACCGCTCATGGACTCCGGCCAGAGCTTCCGGTGCGTCTGGTCATGTGTACGCTTCGCCTGCGACGACGATTCTTCTCTAGATTTTTCTGGGACTGGAATCGTGCTGACGATCGTGATGGGCGTATTTTTTGCGTATTCGAGGGGATTCCGAAGCTCGGATATATTCTTTCGGTCGTACACTACACTCGAGAAGACATGGTACGTCCCCTGCTCGAGATATCGCTCCTCATGGGTTGATCAAGTGCTTAGCATCGTGCCCTCCGTGCCCTCGCGCTTTGTACGTACTGGACTGTCGTCCTCTGGGATATCCCATACGGCGGAGGCATATGGGCCGTCTGCGCAACACCTTTCGCGTTCGTTGTGTGCAATCTCATCGGCGAGCAGATCGCCGACACGGGGATGCACACAGAGGTCGCGCCAGGCTGGAGGTGGATAATCTGGGACACGGTGAGGAACGGGCTGGTATTTTCGTTGAGCAAGTCGTTCTGCGGGCTCGTCGCAGCAAGGCTCGCCACAGTCGCAAGGGAGGGCAGCTTGGTGGTGTCCGCGTGGCTCTTAGCGAGAGTATTTGGGGCGTGCGTGGCAGGAGCGACGTTCGACGTCGGTGGGTGCCCTATACTGCCCGATATATACGTTGCGCATACACTGAAATATTGTTTGAAAGGTCCCCTCGGTCAACATGGCGCGAGCGAGGATCTGAATTCAGTTGTCGCCTTTATGTTCCTGGAAGAACCGGGTTCCACCAAGTCTACGCTGTAACCCTGTCTGTCGACATATGCCCAGAAACGATGTCTCCTGTGGCTTCAAGTGTGACGGGAGACATAATGTAGGATAATCGTAGCCCATGAAGCAGTCGATACTTTGCGGACCTTGTAAAGATCTCTTTCAAATCACGGCGGCATACCTCTACTTACAACGAGTTACCACCGCCTCATCATGCGGACAATCTCATGTGGATGGCGATCGCGGCATTGTTTGTGATCGAGGTTTAGGCCGTATAGCTGGCATAGGGCCGCCCGTCGATTTCCCGTTTCGGCCTACGTACCGCTATCGCATGGTGCGAGGTGTCTGAAGCATGGTGCCCAGAAGATTTGAGAGACAGCATTTCGTCGATGCTGCCACAGTGAATTCTAGCCGTTTATGACGGACAGTCGTACTAATGATACAGCGTACTACATGGTGCAGACGTACAAAGCTGCGCTCTTCGTCATGTTTGCCTCGTTCACCACTGACATCTCCTGCATCATCAATCTTTCCACCCTGCGAACGACTTCCTCGGTGGACAGGTCGTCATCGCCGTAGAATGCGACGGAGCGAGATCTGCGATCCCGCACTTCAAGGTCCCTTTCGAGTACTGTCAGGTCAATGGCTTCACTATCCTTCTTGCGGCGCGCCAGGAACCTTTCAAGATCCTAAAACCGGACGCGCGTGAGCCGTGCTGCATTAGTGGAAGGCATGTGTGGAGGACCTACCACTCGAGCGCGATCCATTGCTGCGTGCTCGTCGTCGCGCAGTGTGGACTCGCCAGACGGCTGCTTATCCTTGAAAATGTCCGAGAGGATATCGATATACGAGAGGCTCTGTTCCGCTTGCTTTTTCATGACCCTCGTTCGCAGACGCAACACTTGATAATGATGGATTTCCTCAGACAGTTTCCGCCTGCATGCTCAGGATTGAAGCGCGAAAAATCCGGCGACTAACATGTGCACATACCGTTCTGCCTCTGCGTCTATCACATACTGAAAGTATGTGGTTGCACACACGCCAGGGACTAGGCGAAGTAATAGGCCCCGATAGCCAGCGTAACCAGCAGACCCCACTGGATTTGAACTGTGAGTGCACGTCGTCACAATGAGGTATTCTGTCAGCCTACTCACAAGTCAGAACGACTACCACGAGCACCAAGTTGGTGGTGTTGTCTATCTGCCGGAGAAAGCGGACGACAGAGAAAGGTAAATGCTCCTCCATCCATTGCACCCCAGATAAAACCTTGTCATCGATGGCTCTGAGGGCACTCGCGAGGTCCTGGCACACGCCATCAACGTACTGGAGGACGCGAGCAATGTCCTGCTGTACGCCGCTAACGTGTTCAAGGACTCCAGCTATGTCGCGACGAACACCATCAATGCGTTCAAGGACGCCAGAAAGCGGGCTGTTCCGCCCAAGTACCTCCCTGCACCGTTTTTGTAAGTGCGCTATTGTCCATTGAGCATTCGCTTTGACCCGTAAAGGAAAGGAGAGATGTGCGAACCTATATGTTCCAAAAGAACAAGCACGTTGTAGGTCTTCGGCGATCCCGCCACGCCGCCAGGGGGAGCTTGGAAAAGGGAGTCGATCAATGCTCGCTTTCGTAACTAGTATGTGACGTTGCCTCAGAATACTCACGTATGCAGGGCATAGTCTTCGAGTCGGTCAAAGAATCAGTCAGAATCTGTATCAAAGAATGACATCCCTGCCCCGCTCCATCGAGGACTTCATAACAAGGTCAGCATCGTGTGACTAAGACCAACATCTGGCAAGAATGGGCGAAACCTAGTTCCTTACATGGGTGTTCCTCGCCGCGCAGAAACCGTTCCAAGCAATCCATTACATCTGAGCTCTAGCAATTTGTCGCTACATGGGCGGAATGCGTAGAGAAGACTAATTTTACTCACTTCTTGACAGTTCTTTGTCTATTGGCATGAAAAGCATAAGAATGAGTGTAATACCAGTGCAACTATCAAGATGACTGACCTCCATGGAGCCCTTGGGTTGCGGCGGGGAAGATGGCTCCGTCGTTACGGGCAAGTGTTCGCCGTGTCCGCCCTCGATGTTCAGCACTCTCTCCGACCGCTGGCTAGCAATCGTGCCAAGCTTGGTGACGAAGTCCTGCTTTAATTCCTTTATATCGTCCTGCAAGTTCTCGACACCGTCCATCAGCTGAGAAACACGTCTTTCCCTCTTTACGTTCGCATTTTCTATCATGAACAATAAGCCAGCGTAAAAACTTCGACGCTCTATGCAGACACATACCGCTTCGCATATTGAGTCTCATGGCGTGGGTGACGGAGAGGCCGAAGAAAGCGGATACTGGCACTTCGTGGTACTTTGAAGCCACAAAGACCGCAGCCAGCAACGAGGAGCCTAAAAACGCGTGTTAGCTAGCGGAACACATGAGGTACAAGGTTCAATAATATGCATCTGCACAGGCCTCGAGTCCCTGCAATACTCCCGAATAGCTTCTATCATGCCATGAGCAACCCGTGCGGCCGACACGACTGATAAGCTTCACCAGGCGAGCTTCTGGAAGCTGAAAGAGTACTGCTGCGGCTCGTTCAGGTGATAGCTTACGGTAGCGGGCGTGAGAGGCGACAGCGACGGGCTATGACGCAGAAAGAGCAAGGCTCATAAGAGCGCAGCGCGTCTGTCACGTAGAATGAATCTGTGCCGTGGATGATAGCTTTGTAAGGGCTTGAAGCAACAAGCTCGTCACAAGTGGGCAAGATGCAGACGGGGTAGCGTTTATGTCGCGGCCGTAAGGCAGATGGATCAAACTGCGCCTGTTAGATGAGGTGCGTGGGTCAGTCGTCGTTCAGATAGCAGGATCGCAGCAGTCACCTTCGACGTCTCCAAGGTGCACATGACAGGATGAACGACGTACCAAAGAGACTACAGAAATCGTGCCCACTCGCTGGCTGAAGATTGCTAGCTGGCATCCTTCCACTCGTCGCGGTCTCACGTCATGTCATCGGTCCCTCTTTGAGTGCACTCTGCATCTCTCACCGCTCGGATGCACTCTGAGTCTTAAGTCATGTCAGACCCTTTCCTCGCCGCCTTCCATCGCCCACCACGCTCCTCAAACGAGTCGCGACCGAAAGCGCGTCAGGAGGCCGTGTCACCCTGCGTGTTTCTCGCGTCGAAGAAAGCGGTAGGTCGTAGTACTTGTCTGGAATCGAGCAATGTAAACCAGTCAGGACTGTAACAAGAGGGCTGGTACTGATAAGCCGCTTGTTTGCGTTGAGGAAGGTCGTGGAGGTCGTCGAAGTCTGAAGGGCGTCTGAGCGCTTTTCCGGTGCAGCTTGGGTTAGGGTTCTTAAGACATCTCCACGGCGTGGCGTAACCTCTGACCACCACTCAACCACACCTCGGTCGACGACGGCGTTGTGGCACGGGTGTTTTACGTCTCGATAGTGTGCACAATAGCAACACACACTCATGTAAAATAATGCGTCGCAAATTGCGTGTCCTGCATACAATCTATGGACGAAAAGTACTTTGCAATCCGGATAAGGAAATCAATATTGATGGCTTTGATGGCGCGATGAAAAGGGCCCGTTGTCGGTCGTGTTTGCGCTGTGTGCATTGGTATATACACAGAACGATGTAGACTCTGTGCCTGGTTGTGCGTTGCAAGTTTCAGCCGGATGTAGCCAGCGGACCTGCTTTGGACGCGTTTTTGGGGTCAGGGGCCGTTCTTTACAAGCTCACCAAGGTGGATCGTGAATACACAGCAAGCAACAGACGTGTAGTCGCATGTTCTGGAGCAGGAGAGAGTCAAGACGCAAACAACTGTGTATATAGCGGGCTTAGAGGGTGCGCAAGCGAGCGTCCCTACGAGAAAGGCCGAACTCTCAACCAGCGGCCATACTCACATTTCCAGAGAACTCGACCTTAGTCAAACCGAAGAACTATCTTCCACGCGTCGCTCCGTTTCTTCTCTACCACCGCCTTCACCGCCTTCCCACAGTCATCACACCAGCGCATACCCTTCACCCAGCACCCCTTATCCAGAATATCGACCTCTGCATGGCGAAAATGGTGTCTTGTCATCCACTTTTCCAGCTCCGCTACAGAAGCCGCGCAATTGTCGCGGCATTCCGGTAATCGTTTCGTTACTGTGTTAACCACGGATCGTACCATGTCGAAGTAGACGTGAGCGGTGAACTTCTGTATGCGAATGCACTTGAGGAGAACCGCGGGGGAAGGCAGTTCCGCGGTGGCAGTTTTCGTAGGGTCGCCTGCGATTAATGTCTCCGCGGACCACTGAGCGCACAGGTAGAGAATGGCGGCGACAAGGTGGCATGGAAGCTCGAGCTTGTTCATTGTGTTGGCGAATGAAAACAAGAGACCGGGCGGGAGGGTGCTGAACGCAATGTGCTCGTAGGCGCAGCTGCCGTCCTCTATAGAATCCCGGGTGGCAAGGTCTTTAGGAAGGCTGTCCTCAAGCAGGTGAATAGCCTCCTCGTAGATGTCGTCTATCTGGTACTTTGATCCTAAGCTTAGAGATGACGGTGCTTAGGGGCCGAAATTGAGCGCATTGTAATACACATCCACTCACCGGAGCATAGCGAGCACGGTCCACACACTTGGGATACCGTCTTTCTGATACATCCTAGGCGACAACGTCAGCACCACAGCGTTGTGCGAAGCTACCTCTGACCAACCTCGCGCCATTATATATATAATCGAGGAGGTCCGCGAGTTCTCCGGCAGGATCCGTCATATAGACCACCGGGACGTTCTCGATCGTCTCCTCGACAGCAGGCTGGGGCATCCCGAACATGTCCTTGAAGACAGGAGACCTGCGTGATAGAATAGAGCTGTGCACGCGGAAGGCGATGTTTTCCGCGATGAGGACGATGTTCCCGTCATCGAACCAGAGCGTGTCGTGGTGCTTGATTCTAGCAGCAAGGTTCTGCTCTTTGTCCTCGTCCGCAGACTCACTAGGGCATCGCTTCTTCGACCCTTCTGGTATCATACAAGTCCTGTCGCTTCGACTCGCAACAGACATCTGTACTTTCAGCAGTTTAGTACTAAAGACGCGTCGAAGCGGTCGTGTACGCGCCTTGAGTGCATTCGCAGTTATCCTATTCTGAGCGCGCCCAGTGCTTATCTATGCCCTCGGCGGCGTCGCGCAAGTGGTCCTAGCAATGTTGAAGAGGACTTCGAGAGAGAGATTATCTCCGATTGCACAGAGTGCGAGGTCTGCGGCGCGTTGTTTCGTCGAAGTTGGAGCGCAAGTGAAGACTCAGAAGGGTCGCGCGACGACCTGCCGCGCGGCCGACGACAATTTCTAGGGTTAGGGTCCTTAACGCACCTGCGCTTCGTGGCGTCCCTGCGACCATTCGCTCGAGTCGACAACATGATTGTTTTATTCCGCGTATGCATCAGTAGAAGCGTAGAGAATGTGTGGTGCATATTTTCTGAATTCAAAGTCCTCTAGCTCTCTGTGAGCATCAAGGGCGACGTGTGATCCCACCGTAGAAATATTGATGGCGCGATGAAAAGTCGCTACGTCGTGACTCCAAAAGTGGCGGGAGACGATTATCGCACATGCCGCTGTATGAATGCATTTTTCGTCATACACCAACGTAGCAGAGTGTATGCTGATGAACTTACCTTGCAACCGCAGATTTTGTTCTCGCCATCAACGGACACGTCGCGTGGTCGGCAAAATGAAGCGCCGGGGACGCGTCCCTTTTCGGCGTGGAGATAACACATGCGAGCAACGACGATGTGATGTCAGTGGGCCCTCGGTGGGCCCTCGAGCAAAACGACCACACCCGCCATGCGAGGCGGAGGCACCTTTTCTCTTCTCTTCAACCATCACAGAAATCACCCGCAGGCTTCACAAATGTCGACGAGCAGTATAGTGATTCGCGAGGTGAGCTTCGTTTGATGTTTGACGCAAGGAGGACGAGGCTGCATGCTCACAACGCGTTTGGCAGGTCACGAAGGACGTTTGGACATTTTCATGGTGTGTATTTCTCTTATCACTGTTGGACAAGTTGTGCTCAAACGCTGTGGTGGCAGCCCGTTCGCTCGTTTCGGCGTGTTCCCCATCGGAGGTCGCTCAACCGCGATCAAGCTCAAGAGCGGCGACGTCTGGGTGCTGGCGAGCACACCGCTTGACGACGATACAAAGACAAAGCTGAAGGAGATAGGGCCAGTAAAGTGCGTGTTCGCTGCTGGTCAATGTCATGCTGTCGCTGCAACTGACCGCAACCTCTGCAGGTGGATCATTGGTGCTGATTCCGTGCATCATCTGTTCCTCGGTACGTACGCGCAGTTTGCGCTACGCGTGGTCGCCGTGCCATCATGTATGTGTGCTCAGTGTTGATGGTCATTGCTGGACGTAGGCGACTTCAAGAGGGAGTACCCGAACGCAAAGTTGATCGCCGTCGAGGAAGCCATCAAGAAAAAAGGAGATGAGGGCCTCGTGTTTGACGGAGGTGCGTCTCTCGCGATAAAATCGTGCTTGATTGCTCGGAATCAATGACGCGTGCATTGTGCAGCTTGGGGCGCGGATCCAGCAGGCACGAAGTACGGCTTTGAAGACGATGTGCGTCTCCTGCTGCATCCTTCCCAGGTGTTGTTTCTAATTGATCCCCGCGCAGATCCAGCACTGGTGAGTCTACTAGCCGACCCGAGCGCATGCGCTTCGAGGTCAGGAGAGGTCGCGAGGCTAATCGAGACGTCCAGCTACTTCTCCGGGCACCAAAACAAAGACGTCGCCTTCTTCCACCAGGCATCCAAGAGCTTGATCGAAGCAGACCTGCTTTTCAATCTTCCGCCGACTGAACAGGTGCGGCTGTCCCCCTACTTCGGTCTTTCCTCTTGTCCTCGGTATCCACGTGGTCGGTGATCGGGGTCCGGCGCGTTCTGTAAAACACATTTTTGAATCCTGCTCTGAACGTTCATCTCGGCTACAGTACTCAAAAGCTCGGTGGTCCGGCAACATCCCTTTCCTCAGCAACGGCCTGAGCCCGTTCGGGCCGTTCCAGAAACGGTTCGTCTGGGCGACGGGCAACGACAAAGAGTACGCACACTCCACCATCCATTCATCTATACATCTCTAATTCAGTCGTGCAGCGCAATGAAGCGCGATGCGCGGACAGTCGCGGGGTGGGACTTCGAGCGGATCATTCCGTGTCATGGCGTACGTCTTGTCTCTTTTCTGCTGTGCACGATGTATCTTAATGCTAAGGCGTAATTTCGGACAGGACGTAATCGAGAAGAGAGGCAAGGAGGCGTGGACGGAAGCGTATAAGTTCTTCCTTGACTAACCGTCTGAGTCGTGGTGGAGGCTTGGAAAGGAAAGGTGTCGTCCATCGTGTTCTCCGCGCTTTCAGGGCGATTGTACACTACATTTCTATCGTGACGATCGCTGTGTATCCAGCTCAACGGGCCGCTTTCTATCATATCTATATCTGCCCTCCCCTCCGTCTTCATGCTCTTTCTGTCGATGATATGATAACCGTCATCCAGCTCTAGGAAGCCGCGCGCCAACCTGCTGTCATGCGTGCGGCGCTGGTGATCGGCGTTGCAGCGCTTGCAATCCTCGCTTTCGACCATCGATACGCCTTCCCGGAACGTGGCCTGTCGCCTTTCGACAGCCCAGCTTACCCCGTGGCGCTCTGCAGCACTGACCTCGAGGCGGCCGCACTGCATCCGTCCGCAAACCACCTGGATACCAGGAGGACAAAACGGGCGCGAGTATATATACTTGTGGGCGGAAGCCTTGCTCCCACAGCCTTTCGCTTTTTACTCGTATCACCGTCCCTTTCCGCTGACAGCGTTGTTCCTCTATATTTTGCAAGCCACGACCAGCTCACAATGGCTAAAGCGACCTGTTCGGTCTGCGGCGGGAAGCAATTTCCTCATGAAAGCGCTTTGGCGCAACATGTCAGGGATAGCCCGAAACATATAGCATTACGACGGCAGGAGCAGCAGCAGAGGGCAGCCTCGCTCACGCCTACGCCTGCACGCGCAATCACACCGTTGCGTGCGCCGGTGGCAGCTTCTAGTACTGGTCGCTCTGTAAGTTACGCAGTCTATTACTGTCGTTGCCAGGATTGACGCAGAACTAGACCCCAGTCCCTGGAGCGTACCGATGTGTACCCTGCGCATTGGAGTTTACTACTCAAACCAAGCTTGAAGAACATTACAAGAATGGAAGCCCAGCGCACCCCAGATGCGCGCGCTGTGGCGGGTGGTTTAAGGATCAAGCTGTGCTTGACAATGTAGGCTTTCCATTACGTGTATACCGGACATGACTATATTGAAAGGATATACCCCACGATAGCACATGCAAATTGCGCATCCCAGTACCACGTGCCCTTTATGCCAGGAAAGGATATTTGTCGGGGAGCTTGCTCTGCACCAGGCAGATGTCCACACGGTACGCGCGGTGGTGTGGTGTGATGTCCTAGTCCACGATACTCATTTTTACGGGCTCGCCAGGGGCACCGTTGTACACGCTGCAATCTAGAGTTTTCCGGCCCGAAGGCGCTTAGGGATCATTACCGCGACAGTGACGACACCGCAGAGCATGCAAGATGCCTACGGTGCCAAGAAGGATTTGCTGATAATGATGCTTTAGAAGAGGTACGCCTGTCTACTTGAGATCATCATTGCAGCTTTCGACGTCTGATCTCCAATACAAACAGCATGTAGCCACACACTACCGAGTCAGCGCATGTCCCACCTGTCGCCACGAGGTCGCCACGAAAGACCTTGAGACACATTGGACGGAGTCACCCATGCATCCGACGTGTCCCGCGTGCGGTCTGGGCTGCGAGAACTTGCGTGCGTACACAGAGGCCAGTGCCCTTCCAGACCTTGTATCTCTTGCTCTTGACGATTTATCTATCGCCACAGCATGCTCTGGACACCCATGACGACCTGTCGTGCCGCCGTTGCGATGTTGCGTTCCAGACAGCGGCTGATCTACAAGAGCACTTTGTGGCTAGCGACGCTCACGAAAAGTGCCCGTTATGTGGCGTGGGCTTCCGCAACGGCATCGCTTTCGGGAAGGTATGTCTCGAGAGGCGTCTGGAATTTGTGATGTCTCGCTTATCAACCCGCCACGTTCATCATATCAAGCATGTCTGTCCCTCTGAAAAGCCACATGCAATAGCGGCCTTGCCAAACGAGTGCAAGCGATGCGACCGGAGCTTCTTCAACACGAAAGCTCTTCTGCAACACTATCGCGATCATCCTGCCCACCCAACGTGTCAAGTTTGCGACATCGGCTGCGAAGATGATGCCGCTTTCCGGGCTGTATGTAGCTCTCAGGGTGGCAGATTTATTCTCTATTGTCTAATTTATTGACGCCTTCTGTGTTTACGCAGCACGTATCGGCGACCCACTCGCAACCTCCCCAGTACGTCATGACCGGACTTGAGGAATTTGCGCCACCAATAGATCGCACCGCTTACGCCGAAGACATCATCGAGATACCTCGCTCGAGGCGTTCGTCTCCATCTCCCACGGCCATCATCGAGATACCCCGATCAAGACCAATGTCACCGTATCAAACCTCACCTACGCCTGGGTCTTTCAATATCTCACCGGTGTCCCAGACTTCGGAGCTACGTCAGGATAAGGCATTGGTGCGTCGATCACCACTACTGCATCTTCTTAGCAGCCAACATCTTGTGACGAATTCACAGGCGTTGAAGATCCCCATGACCCGGGCATCCTCGGAACCGCCGTTATCATCCGTGCTGCCCACGCATGTCCAGACTACCGGCAGTGATGGTGATGTGGACTCCCACTCGGAGGCATGGACGAACGATGCAGGCATCGTTTCGCAGGCGGAGGATGCTACGTCAAACACGTCCGTCACGTCGCCACTCTCCGAGGCTGGTCCAGGGTCGAAAAGGTGTGCATATCTTCTAGCCGTCGATGTACCAGACCAGTGATGCATTCTGCGTCTTGTACAGCGCGACCCCAACTGTGATCTCGATGTTGACGCCCCAAGTTGTGCCCGTGCCAGCATCAAGACCTGACGATATCCCAGAGGTGATCTCTCCCATTCCCTCTCTGCCGCCGTCAGTCGTCTCTCCCGTGCAGTCTCGACGAGACGCTTCACCTGATGAGCCGACGCCCCGCACTACTATTGTGCAGCGTTTCCCATACGGATGGGGCTCGGCCGCGTCTGAGAGCACGAGTGGGCCGACCACACCCAACTCGACTCACAGCCTTCTGTTTTCGAGAGGTCCTTTCCCTGCCAGAAGTGATCGCGCACCGTCGCCGTCAGTTCGACAGCCGTCGCGAAGTGCGAGTCACGTCAGCTCCACATCTTCTCGTCAGTCGCGTGGCAGGTCGAAGGATGGTAAGCCCGAGCGACTCGAACTCGAACCTTTCGCTGACTGCTCGTCGTCATCGTTTGATGTAGGCACACATACGACGACGAGCCACACGCAAGTGGAACATGAGGAGGCCCACGAGTCGCCAAAGCCCTCTCGGCCAGCCGCTGTAATACACACCGCTCCCCAATTATCCTGGCATTGCCGCGTCTGTTCCAGTACACCACGCGAGCCCACCGTCACGCTTTGCGGGCATCTCTTCTGCCGCAGGTGAGTTCGGTTTTGTCGAAGCTGGCAGAGACGTTTGCTGAGGAATGGCTGGCTGCTGCGTAGCTGCATAGTGCTTGAACTGACGAAGCATGGACAATGCCCAGTGTGCCGCGCTGCGGTACTTGTGAGGCTTCATGTCGGCGCGATGTGAAGAGTAAAGACAGCATGCTCGCCTGGTGTGAAGCGTAGTTTTCAATGAACGTTGAGCGTTTTTCATCATCTCAATCGTGGTTGCCCATTCAAGTTGTGTATATGATTGCTATGTACATATGTCTGGAACGATAGTCAAGGGTCTTGGGAGGATAAAAGAATCGCAATATGAGTGAGCGTCTAAATAGTCGCATCGGGCACGACCCATTTGGCTCAAACCACTACTTACGTGCACCATTCCACTACCATCTTGCACCACGCATAGCTGCGGTGAGTGTGGAAATTCCTTCTCTGCTGTGAAAGAATCTGGAGAAACGCCGCCGTTGTGGTACAAAAAGCGCGGTCGCGAGGTATTATCAGGCCCAGTGTCGACCTGCAGCGAGCATTTTGCTGAAGGACCTGAGGGGATTGCGTGTTTTCTCGGGCTCACCTCGTGATAGTCTTTGCAGCTGCTGGTACACATATCGGACAAGAGCGCCGCATACGCCGCGGACATAACTGACGCGCACAACAATGTATGATGTGATCGAGACTGTGTGTGGTTCTTTTTTTTTTTTGTCCGAACATCTCCAAGCGTGCTTCTTCCGCCTCAAGTTCGTTAGGCTCGTCCCCAGCCATTTCGAACTCCGCAACGCTTCGTACGGAAACGGCTGGGCAAACTGGTCGCGCTTTTGTATACCCCCCCAAGGCGCTTAAGACTATTGGTTTCTGCGCGTGCCGCCCTCGACACGAATATCGACGATGGTGGGCTCAATACCACGATTCACGTACTATACATATGACAATGTTGGTAGAGAATGAGAAAAGTAGTCAGAAAATGAAAACAAAGCCGCTAAAAAAGCACAGAATCGCTTGTTTGGGGGAGATTTCACTGCCTGACCGCCAATGATGAGAGGAAATCGACGACGACGGTTGCATATCGTACTAGACCGAAGCGCACATCATAGAGCGTTGGTATGCACAGTCTGTGCGAGCCAGAATCTGCAACATGCGTAAGAATCGCGTAAGTATTGCTCGAGAAATCCGGCTTTTTGGTCTGCTCACCTGATACTGACGCCGGCATGCCTCCTACGACCGCAATAGCGTACGCTTCTCGGTCTTCTTATATGGGATATAGTAGCGGGAGTAATCGCGATTCAGGCGCTGCAAAAATCGAGTGATTTGAATGAGATTTGGTTGAGTTATGGTAATGCAGCACTCACCGGGCTGTGCAGGGACCTAGAGCCGCGCGACACGTCGTCCGTCGCTGTACAGCTCGCGGAAACCTGTAGAATGAGCTAAGCGATCAGCATGATCATCGCGTGAATGCGAGACGTACCGGAAGTTCGACCATCGGAGCGGCCGCTAGTCTACAACGTCCATATCGAGGGCAACGTCTGCCTCAGTGTCGAGGCTGAACCAAGCCTCGTCATCCCCTCCTGCATCAAATTCCTTCCACATGGCATCCTCCGCCTTCTTCTCGGCCTCGTTATCGTTGACAATCACGCCGAGTTGGTCTCCGGCCCCAGGGGAACCGCTGTCTGCGACGGGTTCCGCGGTGGCAGTGGTGGATTGAGCACCGGCACGTAAGGGAGACGGCGGCATGTAAGGGACGCCGCCCAAGGGCATCGTCCGGCAGCGCAGTTGCAATCGCGTGAAGGTCTTGTTGTACTCCTTCAATGGTCCGTCGAGCTTTTTGAGACCTTCACTGACGACGTTCGGCACCATCGCACCTTCTTGGTCAATCGTGCGGCCTTCCTCGATACCGTACACATTGTGTTCCTTCAGCGATCGCACGAGGATGTCGAGGTCACGTTCTAGGTCCGGGCTGGTGTGCTTCGTGCCTTGACGCGAGCCGAGGTCATCGTGAATTTGTGTCGCCAACTTGCGCAAGACGTCGATGCACGGCGAGATCATCGCCAACCACTCCCATGACGCGTTGCTTCCGTGAGAGTTGTAGATTGTCTGCATAGCGGTTTGTGAGTTCGGCGCATATGAGTGAGTGGGCAGCGTACCTTGACCCAAAAGTTCAAGTGCTCTTGGAGTAAATCGACTTCGGACCAGCCGTCCTCTTTTCCGGTCATGTTGACAAGCCAGTTGTTGATCACAATATCCCTGTGAGAACGTGTCAGTGAGGACATCGTGGTAGAAGGAAAGACTGCGCGCACCTTAAGGCCCGCGGCCACACGTGTTCGAGATTGTGCACCAAGTGCAACATCTCATAGGCATACTTCGTTCTGTTCATCCCGCGGTACATCAGTGCCATCTGCTTGAGAACGAGGATGACGCGCCCTGAATCGCCCGCCTTCACGGCATCGCTGAACTCTCGCAGAATGAGTGCATCTCGCAGATACAGCACAGCATTCTCGAAGACCATATCTCCCTTAGTCGGCTTAGGCGGCTCGACTGGCTCAGTAGTCGAAGGCTCGTCGTGCTCCATGGTTTCCTCAGCGGCCTCTTGGGTGCGTGCGCTAGCCTTCTGTGCGGTTTCTTCGCGCTCGCGAGCACGGCGTAACTGCCGAACAACGCTTGGGTTTGCGAAGCGTTCAATGATACTGGTGGCATCATCGCGTAACTCTTCAAAAGTCACGTCGGCTGCGTACTCGTCCAGTGGGCAACCTGCAATGATTTCGAGACAAGTGAGGACACGTGCGTAGAGGGAGACGAAGATGAGGTCGCGCGAGGTTCGGAACGGGGGCATCGAGCTTAAGACTATCGGTTTGCGGGTGAGAAGGGTGTTGTGGAAGTTCAGGCAGCCAGGATTCTTGACGCTGTTCGACTCGCCGTAGTGGATCTCCATGAAGCCATGTGTGAAAGCGAGCTTGTAGTGGAATAGACCAGGCATGAAGATAGCCCAGAGGAACGAGTTGGGGAAGGTGTCGTTACCCACGCGATTTAAGATGAGGGCGCGCAGTCGCGCGATGGACAACTGGTCGCCGGCGATGATCTTGATCGTCTTGGAAAAGCTGGCAGACTTGAAGCTCTTCTTTAGCTCGTTGAAGATCTCTTGGACGACTTCGGCATTTCCAGTGATAGAGGATTCGTCGATGTGCATTGTCGGCAGGGGGAAGATCTTGGTCTTGTGGAGGGCAATCCGCTCTTTCGTAATTGGGGTGATCTTCTTGACCAAGGGCTTGAATCTGGCGAACTGCTTGCCCCCGTACGTGACAATGATACGCAGGACTGTGTGCACGAGGTGGTCCTTCAGTACGAGGTCCTCGTGGCGGGTGAGAAGGATGTCCGAATGTTTAAGTTCCGGAGCGTTGACGAAGGATCGAAGGTAGTCCGTGGGTTGCATGTCCTCGGTCTTTGCCTTGAAGAGGCGGATTGCGGTGGCACAGGTTCCGCTCTCGACAGAGTCTTTGCGCCCAACAACTTGTTCAGCAACACGAAAGAGGGGGTTGATGTTATCGTAGACATAGGCAAGGAGGTCGGTGAGCGCTTCTTTACGAGCTGCTCTGCGACACGCGTTTGATAAACGCTTCAACAAACCTAACGCTGCCTCCCGCTTGCCACTCTTCTTCGCCGGTGCACTCTTGTCCGTCTCCTCCTCTCCATCGCTGGCCTCCACCTCTGACTCGGATGAATCTGATGCCACCGGAATATCGGGACCATATCGCTCGGTATCTTGAGCCGACTGCTTGGTGGAGGTCTTGTCAGATTCTCCTTGCGACTCCGTGTCACTGTCGGGGCCGCCAGTATCCTGACGCAGGAATCGTTGGTTCCCGGCGAGCGCTGGGTAGCTCAGAGTGATCCCTAAATGGGACAGCACACTGATAACTTGACGGTGCGCCCCCTCAGCATATGCATAAAGCCCGAGGACAGCCTTCGCGTAGCTGTTCTTCTGACTGCGTTCTCCCAGACATGTGAGGACAGTGTTCGTTACGAGCTGGTTGGTGAGAGCTAGTAAGTCGTATGATCATGTCAGCCTAAGTATCAAAGCTTACCTTCTCTTTCCGCTTCATGGTATGCTCTGACATGTTCTGCCTCTGGCGGTACGTCGACGTGAAAGCTGTCACTATCGCCATCATACTTGGACATTTCGCCAGGAGCGTTGCGCGCATCGCTGCCAGCGAAAATCCTGATCCAAACTCTGGCGTGACCGTTTTCGTGCGTAGAAATGAGCTTGCAGTCGCGTCGTCTCCCTCGATCTCCACCCGGCTGATGACATCCTCCAGCGCCCACGCGAGTACTCTCTTCCTCGAGTTCGCGTTTCGTTGTCTGTACGCCCAGAAATTTAGGACTTGCTCAACACGACCTTCAACCGAGAAGAAGCCATGGTACCGCACATCTCCCATTCCGTTTTTGGGATCGGAGACATAGACCATCAAGTCGCCCCAAGTGTAACCTGTGGACTTGAGATGGTCCAAAACATGCTCGCACGCCGCTGTCTTTGGGTCTAGTGGTTCCCTCGGTTCTACAGTGCGTTGTGATTGGGCTCGCGTGAGAGGCTGCGCCAGCGTACTGATGCCTTGCTCGGTTAGGCCCGTAACTCTGTCGTGTCGTGCTTGTTGTTCTTCTCGCACTTGATCGCGTATCGGTGTATCCAGGACGGCAAGGTCACTGGTCGTATAATCGATGTCTGGATAATGGACACCGTGGCGATGTGTAGGTGTTGAAACAGGTATGTAGTAATTTTTCTGAGTATTCGGCGGTGACGGCGTTGACATTGCTAAACCCTGCCTCGCGAGAGGAATAGCTGAAGATGAGGAGGCTTCAATCTCGTCGTTGGTGCGCGTCCCCGTCAGCGGAGTCAGTGCCGACGAAAAATCGTAGCGATGGGTCTGACGGTGGTTCCTTGGCGAGGGAGTTCTCGGGGTTGCCGCAGCTTCTCGTTGAGCAAGAGGGAAGCCAGGAGAGGAGTCGGGAAGTGGACTGAATAGTCTGCGTGATATGGGAGTGATGATGCCGGTTGGGTATAATCCACGATGGATGGGAGGCATTCTCGATGTCGACGGTCCAGCAGGTGTCGGCGACGACAGGGGCGAGGACTCAGATAGGGGAGATGGTTCTCCTGCAGCATGCTGGCCTGACGGTGAGTTTTGGTGATGTCGAGATTTGTTGGGGTCATTATCCATGCTGATTTAGTGAGCGCAGGTATACGGGACGACTGACGGACACTTTGTAGTGACCGTAGGAGGTAACTCAAGTAGTGATCGGATGTGAGCCTAGTGGATTACTCATGTACGAAATTCTTTACCGTCCCGAAAGCATACCTCTACGACCTCTCTCGCCATGCACCTGGCTTCGAGGCAGGATCCTCGTCGTGTCATAGCACGTCGGGAAGCCAGGGCCGCTACAGTCGCTGCAGCTCCTACTAGAACCAGACCCCCCCTCACTGATGCAGAAGTCGACGATCTCGTTGTAAAAATGCGGACACAGTTTGGCTGGGACGATGATCCTCGACCTTTTCAATTAACTGGCGTAAAGGCGCAGCTCTAGGGCCATGATCTCATCATCCAAGCACCGACAGGATCTGGTAAGACTGCGGTCGTTGCAGGTCCTCATGTATCTCCGCGCGCGACAGGGAAAATCACCATCATGGTGGTACCATTGCTCGCACTGCAGGCAGAAATGGTATCAACATTTTCCAATGATATCTTATTGTTTTATTGAGCTTCTGTACAGTTGAAGACCTTCGAGACCGAGTTCAAGCTGAATGCTGTCGCAATCAATAGCGGGAATGGGATATGGCAGAAGGGGTTAATTCCGGTGCGTAGTCCACAACACTGACAGCGCAAATAACAATAACAATAATGTTTAGGATTTGCTCGCTGGGAAATATCAAGTCATCCTAATCTCGCCGGAAATGCTCCAGTCGCGCGAATTCATCAACCAGGTCTTGAAGGACCAGAAGTTTTCGAACCGCGTGTTGTCGATGGTCATCGATGAGGCCCACTGCGTCTCACATTGGGGTGCTGAATTTCGCAAGAAATACTCCACTCTGGGCAATGTGCGCACATTCTTTCCCCGTGGCACCCCTGTCATTGCAGTCACCGCGACTCTCACGGCTCGTGTACGACGCGATCTTTTCAGCAGCTTGCAGTTTAATCGAGGCACTGCCCAGTCCTTCTGCAACTTCGGCAATGATCGTCCCAACGTCTCCATCGTGGTCCGCGCCATGGAGCACCCGCAGAACACGTACGCTGACATCGACTTCGTACTCTCGACAATGACGGAGGACATCACGAGTATACCTAAGACCTACATCTACTGCGATGATATCAAAGTTGGTGGCGAGATCATTGATCACTTGAACACCATCATAGCCAGACACTTTCCCAATCTCGCAAAGCAGACACCGATTCGCCCATACAACGCGAATCTTGGAGAGGAATATCGTGAGCAGGCCATGCTTGATTTTAAAGCTGGAAAGATTCGCATTTTGGTATGCACTGATGCGGCAGGGATGGTAAGCTCTCGGATGGCCCGAAAAGTTCAAATTTTACTCACGCAAATCCCAGGGATGCAACGTTTCCGATATTGATGTTGTTGTCCAATGGAAGCTTACAAAATCACTCTCGCAGTTTGTGCAACGTGCTGGTCGCGCTGCACGTGGCCGGGGGCGAAGTGGTCTTGCGGTCCTGCTGGTCGAACCATCAGTCTACTCGACAATCATCGAGAGGTCCGAACCTGTGGCTCTGCCAAAGAAAAAGCCCGGAAAGGGTAAGCGAAAGGCTGCACAGCCGAAGTCAACAACAACGAAAACGAAGGCCACGAAGGCCACGAATTATGCGGCTGACCATGGAGTGCATCGGGGCGGAGTGCAAAGGCTCGACGCACTGCCGTACATCAGGTCGCAGCCGCCGCTGGACGTTGAAGTAGAGGACGAGGGGCTTCTTGTGTTCGTTCAGACGACGAAGTGTCGGCGAAGGGTCTGGAATGAAGTCTTTGAAAGTCAGATGAAAGGTATGGCCGTAACTCATACAAACAGGAGCCTGAAGACTGAAGTTGTACTCACAGATGCAGAGAGAACAGTACCCTGCTGCGACGTATGCAACCCGGAATTATTGGACCGTACTCGCCCCGGTAAGAAGCCAGTGGAACCAAAAGCTACGAAGCTCGTTCGGGGACTACCCGATCTCGACGCGCTGCTCGTGCTGGATGATTGGCGCGAAACCATCTTCACTCGTGATTACGCCACTGCCCAGTTCGACTCCGAAGGATTCCTGCCAAACACAATTGTCGAGACGCTAGTATCCATCTCGCCTGCGAAAATTGCATCGGACACGCTCGAAGCGTACCTGAGAGGTGAATGGGTTTTCTGGGATACCCACGGGCAGGAGTTGGTCAATTTCGTCCGCGGAATGACGATCAAATACACACCGAAGACCAAGAACAAGGGCGGAGAAGCACTCGAGCTTCTTGGCCTGCTGCCCGATGGAACCAAAGCACCGCCTGCGGCACCAAAAGCCCCTCCCCTTCTGCAACAAGCGACGAGCGTGACTTCAGCACCCGCAATGGTCGAAGACACAGGTAAACGAACTGCGCCGGTGTCACACAACGAGCCAAACAAGCGACGTCGGGTCGAGGAATCTCGTCCAGTACCGTCGACCAGTAGGACTCCTGTGGTGGTAAGTTCGCGAATCTGCCATCTCGCAGCCATACTGATCCACATCTTCACAGCAGCGCAGTGTCTCTGTATACCCAAGCTCAGCCGGTCCGTCTCAACACCATCGCGCGCTGCCAGCCCTGCCCTCGATGTTTTCGCCGTCCTGGCCAGTCCACGAGCTGCCTGTGCAGCATCGATTGCCACCACTTCCGCCACAATGGCATGCACAGACTGAACGTACGCGACCTCTCCCTCCTGCCGCTTCCGCTGTCAACCAGCCAGCGCGTGTGCCTGTACCACCTGGCTACTACACGCCGCAGCATCACCCGCCATATCCAGCTCCGCCGTCGATGTCAGGGAATGTCTGGCACCAACATGCCTTTCCCTCTGAATCGCCACCATCGGTTTTCTATCAGCCGATTGGCCAGCGTGACGGTGAGCCGCGCCTGGGCGGCCACTTCCCACAGCCAGAGTTTCATCCGCACCTCCTGCAGCATGCGCATGCTGCACCAGCTCCCGGGCTGTTTACAGGAGAGCCCCACGGACCGCAGTATCCCCTCTCCCTGCCCTTCGATGTCTCACAGTTCGAAACGACACCCAGAGCCGATGACAGTACGACGTACCAGGCTAATGCCGGCCCCAGTCGGACAGGCGGCCGCTTCACGCAAGAGCGCAGAAGATGAGGGGCTATGACATGGAGACCACTGTCTACGATAGACAGTGGTATCTTGATAGGACGGGACGCAGGGCGCGACGCAGCATTCGCGTTGAGGTTGTTGAGGTGTGTTGGGCGGGCAAAGCGCGAAGTCTCGCTGTGCGAAGCGGTCAAACTCAATTGTCAGGCAAGTGCCGGTTGTCAAGGACGAATAATGGGCTTTACTGACCTGATTCGCTATACAGCACGCGTGCTCCGATGGGCGGAAGCGAGCAAACTCGCTTCGGTCCTGTAATTTCCATACCGGGATGGTGAGCATCGGGCATTGTGCGATGATAATGTGTGCAGGTCTCACACTGTTTACAGTTTCTGGTTCGCACTTGTCTTGTAAGACAATGAACCATAAGCAGAGATGTACAAATCTCGCACCTCGTCGTGGTATGTGGCATGTTGGGTTGCACGGATTTACAGTGGGACAGCTGAATTATATTCATAGATGCCGAAATACGCTTCTGATACATCTTTATCGTCAGTAATTTGGCTTAGACAGATGCAACAAACCAGTTTGCTATTATGTATATTATGAGCTACTTGCAGTAGGACATGCTATCGACGATTTTGTTGTGGACGGCTCGCGCGAACGTTGCAAGTTGTTAAGCGCCAGGGGGGGTATGCACGAGGGCGCCCAATTTGCCCAGTCGTTCTGGCGAGCACCCAGCTTTCGATCTCCGACAAGCGCTCGCCCAGGACGACTGTCGAGTCTACAAGTTCGTGCGCGGTGCGTGACTTGCGATATTCCTTTTGACGGCTGTTACGACTTACAAGAAAGGTAGTTCGATACACCGTTTCTTCCGTATTGCCTCTCACTTGTTGCGGGCGCTCAGTAGGATCGTGGGGAATGGGATTAATGCGTGCGAACTTTCCGTTATCATGATGAGTATCACGCAGCGCCCTTCCTTGCTCCTCCTCTTCTCATACTCATTCTCATTTCCTACAGTCATGGTCTCTTGTCATGAGTATTGTTGTTATGGCTGCGGTTCGGCTTTTAGATGGCTGAAGAAACTCGCAAAGCACAAGTGCACAAACCTTGGTGGCGCCAGACCCTATCCATGCCCCGTGTCTGCCTGCGGACAGTCGTGGAGTTTCAGCCGGGGATGGCAAGATGTGGGTCCAGTATACTCGGCATATTGTAGTGCACTGAACACAGATCTAATTGGCCTGACTTTGACTAGCATGTTCGGGCGAAACATCCGTCGTTGCACACCTGTGTGCGATGCCCAGCGGTTTTCGGTAGCGAGAACGCTCTGAAGTCACATGTAGCTTCGCCACATGCAAATGTCTGCAATAGTTGCAGTCAGTGCTTCGCGAGCCAGGACGCTCTCATCAAGGTGTGCGAACCCGCTAGTTGCATTATATGTTCTAACCCCGGGATTCATCGAAGCATCGTGAAACGGAGCCGGAACCAAAGCAGAAGAAGGAGAAAAAGGCAGCAAAGGCAAAGGCAAAGGCAGAGAAAAAGGCAAAGAAAGAGGAAAAGAAAGAAATTGCTCCAATGTCGCAAAAGGCGTGCGGTGCGCCGTCGGGTTCGACACAATCATGGTATACATGCCCGAAGTGCCGGGCTTCCTTTAGTTTAAGGACTCTGCTCAAAATCGTACGCCCTGCCCACAGCTCTTCTAGCTCAATTATTGACGTCGATCTAAGCATTATAGCAGATATCATCAAGGAATCCTCACGATTGAATCGGGCGCCGAATGCTTCACCAACCCTGCTCCTATCGATAATTGTGATTCAGAGTGTTCCGAGAATGCACCCGCGCCGCAGGCAGTCAGTGTATTGTCAAAAAGTCCTGATGGTTTTCTAAGCATCTGCCTAGATCCAGGAGATCAAAACTTATGCGCATTTCACCTGCAAGCAGTGCGTGCTGGATTTCACTACACGGGAAGGCCTTGCACAACACTACTACAGCAGCGATCGCCACCCAACTTGCGAAATATGCAGCATATCCTTCCCAGTCAGCAACGATTTGTCGAAGGTGAGCTGCCCCAACCTCGCCCATCACTCGTACGTGAGGGCTGATCACCGCGCCACTCAGCACGTCACGTCTGTACATCCGACCTCTTGTCCAGAGACGTGCATCCTCACAAAGGACGGGGTGCTGAAGGTCGCCCACAGCGCCGACAACACGGACGAGGCAGCACTTCTGGTTCACTCTCCGCAGCTTACAGGCGATTCAGCCCCTGCAGGTCCTGCGCCAGCATCGTCAACGACCACGTCCCTGTCCAGGAGCTGGGAACTCGACTCTGAGTGGATGTACGAAGCTTCGGAAATTTCAGACTGCGAGTATCTGGATGCGAACGCGAACGCGCTACACGCGGGCTCGGACATGCAACTTTCAGCAGAGGACGGAGTTCCCGACTCGGACTCGGGCCTGCAGCGCGCCCTCGGAGAGCTTCCACACGAAGCTCCTCAAGGCGTGCCGCCGCTGAGTCCAGAGGCTTGTCTGTCATCCGTGCCAGACTCGCATCTCTCCTCTTCCGAGCCTGTCCTCCAGTCAGAGAGGTCCGCAAGTCGCCTGTCATTCCCCGAGACTCAACTCTCCGATATCGCGCCCATGGCCAACATTGGTCTGGCGGTATGGACCCACCGCGTTTGCCACAAGCAGCCGGCTCAACCGACGATGTGTGACCGGAGCGACGAGCCGCCACCTCAGTCAGGCAGGGTACAAGGATCCGTACGACACAATCCGCCAATCGTGCGTCACACCCTGCCACTCGCGTATGTTGTATTCCTTGTGTATTTCCTGGCATACTTCTCAGCTCGATGCAGTTGCTCTAGGTGCGGTTGCGGATGTTTCGATATGAAAACACTCCAAAATCATGTAAAGAACTGCAAATCATCATTCACCTGTCCTCATGCTCCGTGCAAGAGAACATGCACGAGTGAAAAGGCTCTACTTGATGTACGTCTGCTCATATCAATGTGTTGACTGCTCTAAATGAGACATGTTACTCAGCATCGCAAGGCACAACATCCAGAATCAAGTGTTCACGTATGCTCCATCTGCCCCAGTGTATTCCAAAATCCCGCGGAACTCACAGCTCACCTCCGAGACGATGTACATGTAAAATGTCCGGGATGCGATCAGCTTTTCGCAGACGAATGCGTTCTCCAGATGGTGAGTATACGTTCCTCCGACCTCTTGATGCATATGACTCTAGCCACTGGCCGTCATTACAGCACGTGCCGCAACATGTCATGCCCATCAGACGATGGGAAGTTCCACCCGGTGCTCGAGGGAAGCCATATTATTGCCCAATTTGTGCAATCTGGTGCGCCATTGGGGCACATCTCGTCTCAGTGTGTATATCCAAACTTGAGTCCCTATCTCGTGTTGATCACGCCGTCAGCATTTCCACAGTAGTCACGCGGGCGAACTCTCGTATTGCGGCCTCTGTGATGTCTACTTCAACTGTACTCCATCAGAACACTATCAGTCGAGTTCACCCCATCCAAAGTGTGATGCATGTCACGAACGCGTTCTCGACATGCTATCGTTGGAAGACGTGAGTGAACATGTCTGCTCTTCACTTAGTCTGGAGCTCAAAAATTGCGCTCCATGTGTAGCACACTTGTGCGGGGTCCATGAACGACGTCAACGAAGGTTCCGGCCTAGGAGACGTACTCAACGTAGACGAACATAAATATGTCCCGGCCGGGGCTCCGGGTAGCTCGGCCATGTTTGCGCAGTCGAATAGCAGCAAACGCCACCCAACCACTGAAATATGCAGCATATCTTTCCCCGACGACAACTGTTTGTTGGATGTGAGCCGCCTCGATTTCGAATATCACTCATATTTCACGTCTGATCACCGCGCCACGCAGCACGTCACGTCTGTACATCCGACCTCTTGTCCAGAGACGTGCATCCTTACAGAAGACGGGGTGCCAGAGGCCGCCCGTAGCGCCGACGACACGGACGAGGCAGCACTCCTGGTTCACTCTCCGCAGCTTACAGGCGGTTCGGCCCCTGCTGATCTTACGCCGGCGTCGCCAACGATCACGTTCCTGTCCAGTAGCTGGGAACTCGACTCTGAGCGGATGGACGAAGCGTCCGAAAATTCAGACTTCGAGTATCTGGATGCGAACGCTGCTGAGAACGCGCTGAACGCGGACACGGAATTGCTACCTTCGGAAGAGGACGGAGTTCCCGACTCGGACTTGGGCCTGCAGCGCGCCCTAGGAGAGCTTCTACATGAAGCTCCCCAAGGCGTGCCGCCGTCGAGTCCAGAGGCTTGTCTGTCATCCGTGACAGACTCTTTCGAGCCTGACCTCCAGTCAGAGAGGTCCACAAGTCGCCTGTCGTTCCCCGAGACTCAAGTCTCCGAGACTCCGCCCACGGCTGACACCGGTCTGGCGGTATGGACCTGCCGCGTTTGTTTCAAGCAGCCGGCTCAACCGACAGCGACGATGTGTGGCCACATTTTCTGCCATGCGTGAGTACTCATACGTTTCTTTGTCTGCGTCGATATTGGAAGGAGACATTGATGGCATTAACAGCTGCATAATCGACGAGCTGTCCAAGAACTTGTCTTGCCCCGTGTGCAAGACCGTCATGCTTGTCAGTCTGGACGTTACTCCAAATGGCATTGTTTGAGGGAGAAAATCTCTTGAGGTTTTTCATTGTATATCAAACGTCTTCCGGCTCTGTTGAAACTTACACAAATCTCGGGTCTTGACCCAGCCTCAGCAAGGGTCCTTGTACTTGTACCATTTCGAAATGAATGAGAACAGTTCCTGGGTTTGAATTCGCCCTTCTGCTCGACAATCAGCGACGAACAGCTTATCAAAAGTGAGTCCCTCACCCCTTTGTAGCGTTATGCTTAGAATTCTATGGCAGATATATTGTAAAAATATCCCCTAGTCGCCGCTCAAATTACCTTGCGCCTCCATTCTTCTCCAACGCCGCCATTCGCACATCCTCGCCGCCA